>JAULKM010021355.1:0-14186 GCA_032355605.1 Rubia tinctorum
GAAAATGATGATAACCAGCCGCAGAAGATGGTAATTACAGAGCCGAATGATCCTTTGAAGATGGCCATGATGGTGTAGATTATACCAGCTGAGAGCAGCAAAAGTTCTATGGCTCTCACTGCACCAAGAAACTGGCTCTGTGTAAGCAAATTTGACATAATGGAAGCTTAAAAAGCAATAAGAGGAAACAAGATGTGCTTAATTGGGATCCAAGTATGAATCTTTTTGGCTTCTAGTTAATGCAATGTGATGAAACAAAGCAAACATCTACACACAGAGTAGTCGGACACAGCTTTATAATGTAATTGCTAGTAAATTTCGCAAAAGTCCTCGGCAAATAATTAAATATTTCACTAGTACTCAAAGATTTTTAAAAAGTTTAGTTTAATTAACTAGAGTAAGTAGGGTGAGAAAATGCATTGACTAAGCCGTCGAAAATATTTGCCAAAATCAATCAACAAGTTTATAACGGTTTTCTTAGTTCTATACTCCCTTCCGAGTTCCGACCCTTCCTATCGTTAAATGTTCCTATTTTTTGGTATTTTTTTCATATAATTTTTAAGAATCGATAACTTTAGTTACATACACTAACGATGTATAAAATATTATTTTTTAAAAAAAATATAAATTTTAATCTTTAGAAACTAAATGTTGCAAACAGTGGCAGTGATGCTTCACTGCTGAACAGTAACCGCCCCTTTTCCGCTCCCAAACCGCCGCCCCTCCTCCGCCACTCAAATTTTCCTCTGGTTCCGGCACTGGTTGCAAAGAATCTTACAATATCTCACTTAATGATGTTGTTATCTACTACTCCCCCGTCCCAGCAGAATTGGTCACTTTACTTTTTCAAAGTCAAATTTCATAAATTTTGACTGCAAATATATATTAATTTATATATAATAAAAATATCATATGAGATCTTGTTAGATTCATCTTAACATATATTTTCTAAATATTAATTTTTTTATGCGGAATTGGTATATGTAGCTAAAGATATTGACGGTCAAGCATGATCATTGAAGACCGTGAAAAAGCAAACATGCCAATTCTGCTGGGACGGAGGGAGTACTATGTACTAATTAAACTTTATGATAAAAAATAATTTGAGCAAATTTATCAAAAAATAAAAATCTTTTTAACCGTGAGACGGAGGTAGTATTGTTTTGTGAAAGAAAAAGAAAAAAAAAAGATATTTAACTTCTAAAGCATCCAGTAAGCAAGCCTAGAACTGTTGCACATACGAGTCAAACATAGGTAGATATTTTTTGCACTAGTCAAACTTGTTATAGAACTAAATTTATACATCCTGAATAATTAATTAATAGCCTGTCAGCATTTGTTCAAGTTAGTATTGTTTTGGACATAAAAATTTACAAGATACTCCTTCCATACAACCATTATTGATATATTTACTTTTTTAAAATCAAATAAATTTAGAAAATTTTTATTCCAAATATGAGCTAATATATTTATAATAAATATATATTATTAGATTCGTTTTAAAATATATATTTTTAATATTAATTATTATGTGAAATTGTTATATGTAACTAGAGTTATTGACTATAAAAAATGATCATTGAAAATCGTGAAAAAAGTAAATATATCAATAATGGTGGAACATGGGAGTATTAAATAAGAGATAGAGATTAAAGTGAGTGTAGACAAAGTAAAATGAATGGATAATATTCATTTAAAATGTACCTTTTATACATTAAAAAAAGTAAAAAGTAATAAAATAAAATGAATACTAAAAAATGGTAATTCTGCCAATATTAATTTATGGGAGGGAAGGATTACGTATTTTGTTTCATCATCTGATGAGGTACTAACACGCATGGACCGAATTTTAAAACAAGAGTCAAGGAGACCTATTAATTTATGGTTATCCAGATAGGGATCCCACTTCATTAAGTAAATGAGACTTCATACCCGGGTCGAAATCCGAGACCTATTGTGCATTGAGCCGAAGTCAATAAGTATAATTTTGGTGATGAGTCTGTCACCTCGATACCATCTCATGTCCATATAGAATTTAACCATCTTTATATAGAATTTATTTTGGTGTTTTAACTATAATTAAAAATAGTTAAATATCAAATAGAATTAGTTAAACCTACAAAAAAAATTAATATCCAATACAAAATTAAATACACATCTTTTTCAGTTAATCTAAAATCAGATTGTTGGAACTTGATTATTATTTACCGTCATACTGAAATGTTACACAGTTATGTTGTTATGGTTCAATTTTTTTGTTTGATGTTTTACAAAAGTACTAATAAAGATGTTGATTTAAAAAAGATATTCATATATTCGACTCCACTTATACATTCCATTGTTGTTGCATTTAAATAAATTGTTAAACATCATTTACGAAGGTTCAAATGCTCAAAAACATTGTTAACATAAAAACAGATGAAATTAAAATAAACCTAAAATATCAACAATCTAGTGCCTCAACTCTAACAAATAAACCAATGTTTTAAAAACATTATTCAAACAATACATCCCAAGCAATCAATATCTAATCCACCAACCTATTTCCCTTCATTGTTCGCTTGTTCACAGACTTGCCTTTATCTCTTGCTGGTTTCGAAGAGGAAAACTCTTCTACTCCATTAAAGCAATGATCAAAGGTCAATTTCCGGTCCTCTTTTTAAGGGAACACCTTCGAGAGCATGATTCCTCATGCATTTTTTTTAATATCTCATCAATGACATCGTAGAGGTCTAACATGGAAAATATTCCTGTGAAATAAACATAAAAAATCACATACAGTAATTAAAGCATTAATATTTGTAATTAAAACATCACAATAGCACACATAGAATCACTAACAACTACACTGAGAAACATCAAATACAGTATTTAAAACATCAATATCAAAATTTAAAATTATCAACAGTACACACTAAAATATCATAAGAACAAAACTGAACATCAATTTCATATTTAAATGGAGAGGAGAGAGAAAAAGAAGGATTCAAGCTAGAAAAAAAATGAGAGGGGAGAGAAGTGTCCGAAAAGTCTGAGAAAAGAAGTGGAAATATTGATATTTATACATGGAATTTATTGTAAATTAACAAAATTTCACATCCAGTTCTTGAACTTTTAAAACATTAATTAGAAATTACTTGCTGAATTCTTTGCAATTTAATCTCTAGTCTCACTTTAAAACATTTTATTCAAGACTTTGTCTTCATGTTGAAGTCTTAAATATTTTATCGACGGAACACCAATTGTAAAATGGAAAAATGTTTTGTCTTAATTGTCTCATCTTATAATAAACTTTCCAATTTGATTTTTAAAACTCAACTGCATCCACGTTTAACTACTAATATTTTTTATGCATGTAAAAAAATTCTAAAAAGATAATAGTTTAAAAATATATATCATAATTAATATCTAAAAACATATCACATGATAATAGTGTTACATACTCCCTCTATCCTACAAGTTTTCAACTTTATACTTTTTATAGTTTTCAACGATCATATTTGACTGTTAATATCTATAGTTACATGTAACAATTTCGCATAAATTTAATATTTGGAAAATACGTGTTAAGATGAATTCAATAATATCTCACATGATATTTTTGTTAGAATTTTCCCATGAACTGGCCTGCCAACTATCCCCAACTTCGTATACTTCGTCTGGATAGGTTTTCATACCAAGCTATCACTGTTCCTGCAAGGAAAATTGGAAAAACTATGCATACCAATTGGATAGGCGCAACACGGAATATCATGTTGGTTCTGTAAGAGCTCAAGAACTCATTAGGGTTGGTCGTCCCATTGTAGCCTTTGATCTTAGTTGGTAACTTAAACCCCTTTGGTATTGCAAAGTTTAGCAGGTCCTTTATCATCGGGAAGTGATCTTCATTGCGTTCAACATCATATTCCATGTCTGCCCGCTATTTGTCCTTGTCGTCGCTCACTCTTTGCTTCTCCTCTTGCCTCTGATTGTCTTTACCTTTATCTTTCTGTTCCCTCGTGGAAATGATGAATTAGTTGTACAACTACTCTCATTTAGCTTCAAGGAAGGCCGCAAAGACTTGTTTCTCCTTGTCTCCATGGGGTGCAAAGTCTCCTTTCTCTAATGAATCATGGGTTTATTCAGTATATATCAGGAAGAGTGTTTCTGGTGGGATGGTGGTAGAGGTTCTGAACATTCCATTGCTTCTTTCTGCCAACTTGCTTTGACTCCTAGTCACCATGATTCAAGGAGAACAACTGACCGAATATGTTTGTCCCGACAGTCGGCGTCACTAACATAGTATGAACTCCTTTAGCAATGGTGAGAATATTGTCTAGACTAAAGTGCCTGCATGTCTTCCAGAAAGAATCCGGGGAAAAGTCTCTGATGGTTAAGCTAGAACTTATCGATGCGTTAATATGATCTTAATTTTTTGCCTACATTTGTTCTTCCGTTGTGTTCCATTTATAGGGCCCGCCCCTCTTATTTTCGGTGGCTGGTGCTCACTTTCAGTATTTGTGAGGATGCCGACTTATCGGCTCTGATGGGCCATGATACCTAGATTGTAGTTATTGCGATGTGTTTGTTGGACTGCTACTCTGTGTGTCCCCTGAGGGGTGATTACTCGTCCGCTCTTGCGATGTGATGCCATTAGTTCGCTAGTCATCTTGCTTTAGCTGTACATCTTTCAAGTGTGCCCACTTCTCCTATGCTAGTCATATATTATTGAGTAGGTCTCTGCGTCTCAGAAAGGTAATGGTTTTTCTAGAGGACATGCTTCCATTTCCATTAATCTCCCTATCTAATTTCCCGAGCACAAAAAATAAGAGGAAGAAAACAAGGAAATATGTCACCCAGCATGAGCTCGGCGTAAGTTTGTGCCGATCTCTATTTAGGGATACGCTTCGCATCTTCTAGATATTGTTCCTTGACTTGGATCCAACCCTTAAGCATGTGACATCCACTCATATTTAGTCTTATAAATATGGGCCACTAGGTATAAACTAAATGAAACAAATCAATCCACTATTGCATTCATATTATCCTTCTCATAATTCTAACTTGAACATTAGAGTTTCTTACCCTACATACATTATTTACATACTGGGCTAGTTCGTGGATACCTCCACACATTTGTTCACTATCCTAGATCTTTGAAGATCCATCAATCAATCAATAATTTTTATCATTCATCATTCATCATTTGACGCGGAGACCTACTCAACAACATATGACTAGTATAGGAGAAGTGGGCACACTTGAAAGATGTACAACCAAAGCAAGATGACTAGCGAACTAAGGGCATCACCTCACAAAAGTGGACGAGTAATCACCTTTCCAGGGACATGCAGAGTCGAAGTCCAACAAACACATAGCAATAGCTACAATCTAGGTATCGTGGCCCATCAGAGTCGATAAGTTGGCGTCCTTATGAATACTGAAAGTGGGCACAAGCCACTGGAAATAAGAAGGGAAAGCCATATAAAAGAAACACAATGGAATAACCGATGTTAGCAAAAGACTAAGATTATATTAACACATCGATAAGTTCTAACTTAAGCATCAAAGACTTTCCCCCAGATTCTTTCTGGGAGATATGCAGGCACTTCAGTCTATACAATATTCTCATGTTGCTCAAGGAGTTCATACTACATCAATGGTAGCGACTGTGGGGACAAACATATTGGTTCAGTTGTTCTCCTTGAATCATGGTGACTAGGAGTCAAGCAAGTTGGCAGAAAGGAGCAATGGAATCAGCAGAACCTCTACCACCACCCCACCAAAAACACTCTTCCTGATAGATACTGAATAAACCCATGATTCATCAGAGAAATGAGACCTCGCCTCACCTGGAGACAAGGAGAAACGATCCTTTGTGGCCTTCCTTGAAGCTAAACGAGAGTATTTTTACAACCAATTCGTCATTTTCATGAGGGAACGAAAAGATAAAGGAAAAGAAAATTAGAGGCAAAAGGAGAAGTAAAGAGTGAGCGACGACAAGGACAAACAGCGGGTGGACATGGAATATGATGTCGAAGGCGATGAAGATCACTTCCCGCTAATAGAGGACTAGGAAAACTTTGCAATTCCAAAGGGGTTTTAAGTTACCAAATAAGATCAAAGATTACAATGGGATGACCAACCCTAAGGAGTTCTTGAACTCTTACATAACTAGCATGAGATTCCTTGATGCGCCCATCCAATTGGTATGCTGAGATTTTCCAATTTTCCTTGCAGGAATTGTGATAGCTTGGTATTAAAACCTATCTATATGAAGCATACAAAGTTGGGGACAATTGGCAGACCAATTCATGGGAAGATTCTACCAAAAGCAAAATTTCACCCAAACATTCGTAGAACTGACGAACATTGTGCAGTCAAATGGAGAAAGTATCGCATATTATCATGTTCGCTTCATCAAAGAAACCTCAGAAGTCAAGGAATTCACACTCATAATGTCATTAGAGGCATTCAACAATGGTATCAGATCCGGAGAGTTTTACAAAAAAACTCATGGGAAAAATGTCAAAGAACCCAGAGAGCCTCAAAAAGTTGTGCAAAAATTCATCCAAACGGAGGAGGGCAACCAATAGGAAATTGGAAAACGAGCGAGGGTAAAAGGTATCAGGAGACATCTCCCTAGGGAGAGATTCTACCAAGAATTTAAAAGTAGCTCCAACTATGAGCGGTATGGAGCCATCTCTAGATCAAGAGTTTCTCTCTAAAACACAACTAACGAAATCTAGGCGAGAAATTTGGCAAAGTCATAGGGTGCTATCAAGAGACCCCAACCCCGTGAGAGCTCTGGAAGATGAAAGATCCAAGGATTATTAATGTGACTTCCACAAGTATCATTGTCATGATATGAACTATTGCAACGATCTAAAAAGACAAAAGGGAGAGTTGTTGTGGCAGGGGCAACTCGTCCTGTATAAATAATAGGATTACTAGCCAGATGGGTCTGGTGCCTACAACACTGAGAAAAGCACACCATCAACTCAGGTCCAAAACAAGCTAAAACCAAATATTGCTACAGCTGTAGAGCTGTGCTAAGAAACAAGTGACTCATCCTAGTGAGGGTGATATATGCCATTCATGGATCTATTGAATCAACGTCCATCAATGCATGTAAAACACAAGTAAGGTTTCCACCTCCATAAGAACCAATGGCAAAAAAAAACAAACAAATGAAGCAACCACATTCAACGAGGATGATACAATACTTAAAGTATCACCTCACAGTGACATGCTGGTCATCAAAACAAGGACAGACAACTCTTTAATGCATCGAGTTTCCGCAGACAATGAAAGTGCAGTGAAGATACTGTTTGGAGACTGCTTCGACAAATTTGGATTCAAGAGAGCAGACCTCATAAGACCAACGTTGTCCGTAGCTGCCTTCACAGGGAAAGATAAATGGCCCTTAGAAAATGAAAAGCTTCCCATAACCATATTCTATGATGACAGTCATATGCAACTTCGTGGTAATTGACGCACCAAACCCCTTTCGTACTATCATAGAAAGACCATGGATGAATTTCGCCACGAAGATCTTCTCTCCTTACCATGCTTCCTTAAAGTTCCAAATGCCAAAAGGAGCAGCAACAATGCAAGGAAACTATAAGGTAGCAAGGCATACATGGTCATTGCCATGAGATCAACCACAAGGAGCGCTACACAACCAATGGTGCATTTGACCAACTAGGTGGAACCATCGACAATATATGCTTCCAGGTTGGACTTAGGAAAATACATAGAGTCAGTCTCAATAGATGATTGTGACACATCCAAGGAGGTCAAAATATGGAAAAAGTCGTTGGAACCTACCAAACTAGAGGAAATCATAATTCTCAAAAGGCATAACACTTTGTTTACATGGTCTGTACAAGAAATGGGAGGTGTCGACCCATCCATAGACACATATAGTCTGAACATCGACACCTCTATCAAGTCAGTTAAGTAGAAGTAATGAATATTTGCACATGACAGGTCGAGATTCATCAAGAAAGAGGTGTCGAACCTTGTACAAGGAAGCAAACTAAGAGAAGTAGTGTATCCAAATTCGTTAGCCAACCCCATCATGGTAAGAAAATCCAACGCGGGGTGGGGAATGTCCATCGATTACACAGACCTTAACAAGCACCACCTAAAGGAAAATTACTATTTGTCTAAGATCGACCAATTGGCTGCGGCCCTCTTTGGGTATGAAGTTATGGCCTTCCTGGATGCCTACAAGGGGTGCCATAAAAATTATAATGAACCTAGAAGATGCGGAGAAATTAACATTCATCCCCAGCTTTGGGGCATTCTTTTATGACAAAATGCCCTTCGACCTGAAAAACACGGGAACCACGTACCAAGAAATAGTTAACAAAACTATTTTTTATACCAAGTTGGATGAAACATTGAGATCTTTGTGGACGATATAGTCATCAAGAGCAGAACCTTACAATAATTCCCAAGAGACCTGGAAGAAACAATGATGACACAACAATATATCGGGATGAAGTTGAACACCAAAAATTGCACCATTGGTGTAGGAACATGAAAGTTCTTGTGAATCAAAGTTTCTTCAACTGTCATCGATGCCGACGTTGAGAAAATACAAGCTTTTTAGTCATTACCACAACCCTAAATGATAAAAAAGTCCAGATACTCAAGAGCTCCTTAGCAGCGCTTAGCCACTTCATTTTCAAAGCGGAATAGAAACACATTCCATTTTTAACATCCTAAGGAAATAATCCAAGTTCGATTAGATCGAAGAGTTCCAGAAAGCATATGATGAACTCAAAGCATAATTATTGCGCCTACCATTTCTATTGATACCCAAGGCAGGGGAGACCCTGCACCTGTACCTCGTTGTTTCAAATTATGCTGTCATCTTGGTCCTGCTTCGATAAGACACCGGTCGCTATATGCCACTGTACTATGGCAGTCGAAGTCTCCAAGGTACAGAGAAGAACTACTTGGCGATGGAAAATCTCATGCTCGCACTCATCCACTCCACCAGAAGACGTCGTCCATATTTTGGGACCATGAGATTATAGTGTACACAGACCAACCCATAAAGAAAATAATCCACAAGCTAGGAGCATCCGGGTGACTAACAAAATGGGCCATCAAGTTAGGAGAACACGAGGTCATTTTCAGTCCCTGAACGTCACTCAAGGCGTAAGTCCTAAAAAATTTCCTTAATTGCATGGCAGAAAAAATCCACCCAGATGTTGCGGAAGCAAAGAATTTCCCTTGTCACAAAGGAAAGAAAATGGTCAACTAAAGAACCTGGACACTTTTTGTGTACGGAGCATCGTCAAAAGAAGATTATGGATCAGGTCTCCTCTTAGTCATCTTAGAGGGTGATGAACAAATTTTTTTACTCTGTTTTGAATTCTCCCAAAAACAATGAGGCTGAATATGAGGCAATCATCGAAGGACTCGACCGAGTCCTAAAAATGGGGATACAAAGTATCTAGGTCCACAGTAACTCCTAAGTTATCGTCAAACAAGTGCTAGGTGACTACGTTGTCAAGGAAATAGAGTTAATTAAATACTTGAACACGAGGAGACAACTCATCAAGAGGTTCATTTACTTCAAAATCACTATTGTACCTCACTCTGAAAGTACAAGGGTTGACGCTATAACCAAACTGGTGACTTCATATTATGCACCCTTTTGAGGGATAAAGATGTCTTAGTCAAGCTAGTACCAACACGAAGCACAACAACCACATTAGTAGTATTAGTAAAGGAGGATGATAAAGGTTTTATGGATCCCATTATACAATACCTCGAGCATGACCATTGATGAGACGTTAAATGTGAATTTTCTAAGGCATTTAAAATCTGTTTTATTATTATGTTGTGGGTAAATTTCTAGATTTAGGTAGGTTTATATCATAAAGGGTTTAGATAACCATTTTCGATTTTCATATATGAAATTTTCATTTTGTAACCTATTTTTAGACTAATGGATTTATGTCCTTACGAGCATCTAGATTCTATTTTGTTAGCATATTTGTAGATTGCTCATAGGCACTTCTGAGTAGTTTAGTGAAGATCATTCGCAACGATGATAGACAATTGAAAGCCATAAGTCAAAATGTGATAGAAGATAGAAGGGTTGAAGAAGGAGGACAAAGAAGCAGATGAATTATGATCCAGGAGTTTGAATAGAGTAATGGAAACGATTGGAGAAGAATCATCCTCCAAGGGTGACACTGTTGGAATTTTCTTCTCAAGCGCTATAAAATCGACTACAAGAACTCCCAAATTAGA
The DNA here is from genome assembly GCA_032355605.1 of Rubia tinctorum. Taxonomy (NCBI): domain Eukaryota; kingdom Viridiplantae; phylum Streptophyta; class Magnoliopsida; order Gentianales; family Rubiaceae; genus Rubia; species Rubia tinctorum. The sequence goes on from JAULKM010021355.1 coordinate 10,258, forward strand.
TTACTGGTTCACCCGTAGTGGAATACAAAATGAAGATAAAAACCAAGTTTGGAAGTGTCGAAGAAATGGCACGGGCTGTGTAAAATGGCACCACCCATGCCAATGCCTTACGTCAGACAAGTTGGGGGCCCAGACTCAAGTCTAGATGGCAGGACGTGCATTTTGGCACACCAGGTGCGCTCAGAAAAAGGAAATGAAGTCCTAGACAATGAGCCGTGCAACTTGGCATGGCTCGTGAGCTTAGTTTGTGTTTAGCAGCATGCCTAGACCATGCTATATGCACGATTGCATAGGTTGTGCGGGCCAAGACTTGCATTATGGCACGGGTCGTGCCAACGTGGCACTAGGGTTTGATCTACAATGAAAAACTTGCTTTAACCAATGCATTTGACACGTTTCTTATTATTTTTTGGTTGGTTGATTGCTAGGTTTAGTCGGGTTTACATTACAAGGGGTTTGGATAGACATTGTTTGTTTTCTTGTCTAAATCATTATTTTTGTAGACTTATTAGACTGAATTTATGTTATGTATTTACGAGCATATCAAGATTTTTTGTGAGATTTTTTGTTAGATTCCTCGTAAGCTTTCAAAGTTGTTTGTAGAAGGCCATCCGCAAGGGTGGTAGTAAATATTAGAAGGCCATTTGCGAGAATGGTAGAAGATAGAAGGCCACAAGTTAAAACATGGTAATAGATGGAACTGAGTTCGAAGGAGAAAGGAGTCTAAGAGCGACCAAGAAAGAACTGGCACGGCTGCGTAATACTACACAGGCCATGCTAACCAACACAATGATTCCAGAAGAGTTTGGCATGGGCCACTTTATTCTACATGGCTCGTGCTGGAACACTTCATCCTGCGTCCAAGTATGGGCACGGACCGTGCAAAACTGCACGACCTGTGCAAAAATTAAGTTTAAAAATGTGAAGACTAGTCGCAATAATTTGCTTACCTGCACTATCAATTTTCAAGAAATTGACTCCCTGGAAAAGGCCCCAAGGATATGCATGACCCTCGTCATTCAAAATTGGAAATCATACACCTGGCCGGTGGCCCGTGAAGATCTACACGACATGCGCCCTTTAAATGCCCAAGAAGGTGTTCCCAGCCGGTGGCCCATGATGAATAGCGTGATCGTGCACTCAAGACAGCCTAGACCAGTGCCCAGCTGAGGATCAGTGCCGGTTTACACTAGCTATGCCAAACTGGGTAGCACGAGTTGTGTGCTACATCACAACTCATGTCTGGCGGCTTGGAGGAGCTAATTCCCTTGTTTTGGGCCTTTTTCAAGGCCTAATTCTATCTACTATAAATAGGAGCCTATGCCTACTATGGTTTAAGTTTTGGATAGTTTATTTTCAGTTCTCCTAGTTTTTCCTAACAGTAGGTAGAGAGATAAAGAGGCTAACCCTTCTCTCTTAGCTTAATTCTTCATGTTTTTCCCAAGGGTATTGAATCCAATGAAATATCTAGGTTAATGCTTAGGGAGTCGTGATTTAACTTGGAGAGTCATATTTGTATTCATGACTTGGTAGTTATTTTGTGAGTTCTAGGATCTCCCTATCTCTTTTATGCTTATGAATATTATGTTGACATGTTCCTTAAATTCTTATTAATTGCATGATTGTTATACTATGTTGGCATACACCTTAGTCTACTTCACGTTGGTGTATTTATTTATATCCCATTGGGAGTCAAACCTAGATGACCCTATGAGTGTATGCATGTGGGTCCCGAGTTAATGTTCCAATGAGCGTACACTTATTAGTTGGACTAGAGCCCGAAAGGTTATGTATAGATATAACTTAGTAGCAAACTAGGGTTAGCGTAATTCGACCTATGTCGTTATAACCTTAGAGTTAACCATAAGGTGCCTATCCCTTTGCCTCTGTAGTTCTAGATAGAAGCATTCATAGTGAGAGCTCGAGGCGTAATATTATGGGGAGAGAATCAGATCTGCAAAGCAGGCAGAGCCGTTGTCGCACTCATCTAACTACCACTACCACAGAGACCCTCCTTTAGCACCGGTTTTTTGGCACCAATTTTTGAAAACCGGTGACTCAAACGTATTAGCACTGGTTTTAAAAATGTAACAACGGTTTTTAAAAATGCTGTTAAATTAACACCAGTTTTTAAAAAACCGATGCTAATTTGAAAAACATTAACACCGGTTTTTTTAAAACCAGTGTTAAATAAAAAACAGGTGTTAAATTTTAAACCAGTTTTATTAAAAACCTGAACCAAAATCCGCATTTAAGAAAATAGCACCGTTTTATTGGGCACTGGTTTAAAAATTGGTTCCAGAGAGGAATTGGAACCGGTTTTTTGCCACTATTCACAAAAACCAGTGCTACATATTGCATTAAATGCTTCCAACTACCACACGAAAATTAAAAATGAATTTTGAAGTCTATTCTCTCTTCATTTATGGAGGGGTTTTTTTTGGAAGTGAGCTTCATCCAAAAGCCATGAAGACCCATGAAAGTTTTCCTTTACTTTTGTTAATTTCATTTAAATAGTAGTGGTTATAACCATTGATGCATGCATGAGAAGAGTTTAGTTGTGCTTATTGATGATTTCTATGCTTGAAGAGAGTTTATATCATGTTGTGTGAGTGTGAACATGGTTGTGGTTATATTGGTAGATGGTACATATATACCTCCCAAGAAAATGTTGATACATATACATATACATATACATATGTGATGTGACATCAAATGCATGTATATTTTGAAGCATTTAACATCTCTTTTGTTATCTTTTTGTTGGAAGATTGCTAGATTTAGGTAGGTCTACAACATAAGGGGTTTATATAACCGATTTCGGTTTTCGTATCTAAATCCTTCATTTGGTAACCTAGTTTGAGTCTAATGGATTTTTGGTCCTTATGAGCATTTAGATTCCTTTTTGTGAGCTTAATTTGTATATTGCTCGTAAGCACTTTGTAGTATTTTATTGAAGGTCATTCGCAAGGATGGTAGAAGATAAAAGGGCACAAGTCAAAACTTGGTAGAAGATAAAAGGGTCGGAGAAAGAAGACAAAGAAGCGGATGAATTATGATTTGGAAGTTTTAACCAAGTTTTGGGAACAATACAAAAAGAACCAACCTCTAAGGGTGGTACTATTGGATTTGTCTTCTCGAGCACTATAAAATTGACTACGAGAACTCTCAAAATGGATCAACAGTTCACCCGTAGCGACCGACGCAAAGACCGGTTGGCCGACCGGCCTGGTGAAGAATACCAGGCACGCGGCCCGGGTGCTCAACCGCAGGACCGCGCCCCTGCGCGGTCTGTGCACTGCGCGCCTGCCCGGTTAATGCAGCCTCCGCTCGCCCTGCTCACATTTTAACTAGTCTTCTTACCACAACTTGTACTATAACTACCCCTTATCTTATCTTCATTATAACCCCGTTCTCTTGGCCGCAAATCACTCTCCAAGAACCCCTAGTTCTTCATTTATTTTCATCTATTCTTTTTTTTATGTATGAATTTGTCCATGAATGTTAGTATGATTTGTGTTTGTTAAACTTATCACTTGGGAGCAATTTTTTGAAGCTTCCAAACCCATGCAATAAGACTCTATTTTCACTCTTTCATGAGCATTGGTTGTAAAGTATTTATTGTGCCATTGATGTTGTTGTTTACTTAATTTATGTTTTGGGTTGTTTGAGAATATGAAATGTTTGTATGATTAAATGCTAGAAATGTTAGTAAAGTGTATAATTTCTTCTCACATTTGGCATGAAAATCCAAGAACATGGAATTAGAAGTTCTTGTGGGTAAATGATGTAATATTTCTAGATGAGTATGCTAATGTTGTTTGTTATCATATTTTTCTTAAGGTAGAAATAAAAGATTGAATCTTGAATGTTGTTTGTTCTAGGTTTAGTCTAATAAATGCTTTGTTTGGTTAAATGGCTAGGCATTT
>JAULKM010021376.1:0-14185 GCA_032355605.1 Rubia tinctorum
ACCATTTTGGACTAATAAAACCAAAAGAAAAACTTCCATCGTACATAATCATCAGAATACTAGAAATCCCTCTATGTTGGAACTGTTGAAGATTATATTGGAAATAAAGCAATTTTGATTAAATATCGAAAATAAAATTGCCACAAGCATGCATCAAAAGAATAACTCTATTAATTGATCATGCATTACAAAATTAATACGAATTATTCGAAAGCATAAAATCATGCGATTTACATAAAGCAGTAACACGATTACATGCAATCACATAAATGTGGAGTCGCGAACAACGTTCATTGCCCTTGAAACGAATTAGTCTGTATGGACATCGTTCCTCAGGATAAAACCACCGAAGGCAATACCTTAAACACGTAATAGTTGCATCGGATTCACGCTAGGCTCGCAAGCACTATCACTAGTCCGACAGAGGGACAATACGAAATCAGACATAAAAGGATGAGAAGAACTCGAGAGACATAGAAGGAAGACTCGAGTGGTGCAGGTTTTCAATGGTACTAGACGCATTATTTATAGAGGTGAAAACGTAGCCCTAATCCCAGAACCGTGATTATGATCTGATTGTCTTCTAATTAGAGATATCGTCATTATCTCCAATTATTTTGATTGGCTCGAAATTATCTCAAAATTTTATCCAAATCAGAAACTGAAATTCTATCCAAAAAGAATTTCAATACAACTGGTAAACCGTAGCACAATACACGGTTCGGGCCTTCTAGAATAGTCCATAATAAAAAAAATGTCTATCGGGCCTCGCGTGAATGTTGTCGCATTCGTGTACACAGGCCGCGCGCATACACAAGCCAATTCTGAATCCAAACCCAATTGGGTTGGATCTGCCCCCCCCCCCCCCCTACACGTACAAGTTGGAGCATAAGCTTGTAAAGACATTTGAACAAGGAAGAAAGTTTCCCAACTTATATACTAGCCACAAGCTCTCTCTTTTTCCCATGTAGGACAAAGAGTTTCAAGGCATTTCCAAATGTGTATTTTCACACATTCTCCTCTTCCAATATTGAATCTTTAGACATCAATATCTCATTCACTCTTGATCCATTTTGAGTTTTCGAGTAACCGATTTTATAGTACTCGCAACGTAGAATCCAAAAATGTCATCCACCGAAGCCAATTCATTTTGGTTACTGCTCAAAACTAAGTTCAAAATTGACGAAGTCAACTTTTATTATACCATATTTTCCAACAATTATAAATAGTGTGGCTTTACCACAAAATCATGACCAAATCACTATCACAATTCACTTAACCACTGCAACATGCCCTACAAATTCTGGAATACTCCCTCCGGTTCTCTAAGAGTGACACACTTTCTTTTGGTACAAGGATTTATGAATGTAAAATTAATGGTTGAGAATTTATTGAAAGAGTAAAAAGTAAATTGAATGGATGAAAATAACCTAAAATTTGCCAAAAAAGGAAGTGTGTCAATGTTAAAAAATCATCCAAAAAGGAAAGTGTGACAATGTTAAATAACCGGAGGGATTACGCTATTAGTGGAAACAACACATGATCCAACCACTTACTTCCAATTAGCAGCGAAAATGTTGTCAACAAAGTTGTTGGAGTGGTATAAATCAAATTGGCCTGTAACGGAAGTACAGAACACATTATCCAACTACTTCATTCCACTTGATCAGTAACTGTTTCGGTTTGACAGCATCAATCCACAAAAGCGGAGATGCCAGCACGTGATAGGGTTCCTAATGGTCGGAATTATAATTGTATACTCCCTCCGTCCCTTTTTTAGAAATATGAAATATAAAATATAAAATAAGGAGTATAACCCTATATAATTAAGAAAGTGTAGATATAATCCTAAAATAATTTTTAGAGCAAATATAACCCTAAAATAATTTTTAGACCAAATATAATCCTAACTATTTGACGAAAGTGCAAATATAACCTCCTGGTGACATTTCGGTTTTGACTTGAGTTTCCGTTAGTTGACCTTATCTGAAATGACAAAAAATACATGGACCAAATGTTGAATCTGAATTGACAATTTTGCCCATCTCTCTAGCAAAAATAAAAAAAGGGAAGCATGAATCCACTGCCTGTGACAACTCGCCGCCGCCAGCGTTCAACTCCAACACCAACCAATGTTTATTCTTCTCCAACCAGCGTTGCTCTCCAAATTTCCGGCCTTCCGACAAAGCCATTGTTCCAGCGTGTTCTCCGTTCCAGTTCTCCGTTCGACCTCCAAGTAGCAGTCGTCTGGTTCACCGCCGCTCAGCATCTTCAATCACCGCAGTTTCTCCGATCGACTCCAGTGAGTTTCTCCAGAAATGCTGACTCTCACCAAGGTTTCCGTTCATTTTCTCGGTATTTTCTTCTGAGCCGCTCGCTCCAAAAACCAGTCGGTAGTGCTCCATTATCTCCGGCGTGCGTTTAGGTCTCAGTCCAGCATAGCGTAGAAGACGAGAAAATCGAAGAAGAAGACATCACGTGATTCACACGCGCGAGCACAAACCAGGCGTGTGAATCTCACGCACACCTCCTCCACCCTTCACCGCCATCTCTGTTTACCTCCCTCCACCGCGCTTTCACCATCTCCGCCTCTTCACCATCTCCGTTCGCCTCCCTCCACCGTCACCTGCACCATCTCCGCCCCCCTCCCTCCACCGTCGCCACCTTTTCACCATCTCCGTCCTTTTACCCTCCACTGCCCGCCACCCATTCACCATCTCAGGTCGCCTCCCTCCACTGACATTAGTCATCGGAGGAAATGCAAAAATCATCAAATAAAAAAATCTTTTTAGCTAATTTATCAAATCAATCATGCCTCCGGTGAGCGGTGATTTCTGTCATCGGAGACGGACGGATAATCGGCAATGATTCACAGAAAATGGTTGAACAAAGAACGAGGGTTTTGGCTTGCCGGAAAACGAGGCAGCATCGCTCAAAGAACGAGGCTTCCAATGGCCGGAGAAGAAGGATTATTTAGAATGTTTGCAAATATGTCCCTTAATTGGATGAAAGAAGGGGTGCAATAGTAACTTCACTATTTTTTTATTTTTTATAAACAAAATCAGAGGGGTAAAATCGATTTTTTCATCCAATTTCGGCCTCAAACTGGCGGAAAAGGTTATATTTGCACATAAACTAATTATCTAAGGTTATATTTGCACTTTCAATTATCACAGGGTTATATGTGCACTTTCGTGAATTATATATGGTTATATATGCATTTCACTCTTTTGTATTCCCTATATGCAATTACTTTATAGAATGAAGTGCTTATATAACCCTTAGTTCTTTGTTATGTGTAAATATAACCATTAGCTTGTTGAAAGTGCGGTTGTACCAAAATTTATCAAATTGAGCGGTTGTACCCAAATAAATTAGAAGGAAAAATGGGTACTCGAGTATAAATTTACATATTTTGGATGACCATGGGTATATCTACACTTTTAAAAATCGACCATGGGTATATTAGCACTTTTGAAAAACTGAAGGTTATATTTACACTTTCTGAAGAACTGGGGTTAACTATGCATTTTACTCTACTTTATATAATCATCGATCCCACATCAAATTTGCTTTCTCCATTCATAATTAACCATGACAATTTTCTTTGTAAATATTCCTACAGAGTATAATTAATTAATCAATTTACTTAATGAGATTTCATAAATCCAAATTTTTTACTTGTGACTATGAAATATATATGTCTCGGACTATTCCTGCAATCATTACTCGGATCCCAAAAGTTAACACACTAGTGAAGAAAATGTCAATTAAAGGTAGTTTTATTGGACCAACTCTGATCCTACTTTTGATCGATTCGATAAAAAGAAGTTCAAAATCTGCCTTCTAATGGGGTCTGAAATAGGTTCTGTATTCAGAACCTATTTCAGAACCTATTTCCGGGTAAAAAAAAAGCTTCTGAAACCTAGGTTTTCGGCAGCAAGCAAAAGAAACAAATCAGACAAAAAAACATTGTAACATATCTAAACAAGAAACATTGTTACAGATCTAAACAAGAAACATTGTAACATATCTAAAAATTTACATATTTACGCATCTTGGCGATGCGTCAGAGCGATGGGCGACGGCGATGCCGCTGCACGGTGGGCAACAGTGGACGAGGGAATGAGGCTCAGCGGAGGAGGGCGGCGACTCAGCAGAGGGAGGAAGGTGACGTAGGGCGGCAGAAGGAGGAAGGCAAGCGGCCCAGCGAAGGAGGGTGATGGAGTCCGGCGAGAGAATGGCGCAATGGAGGGGAAGATGCCACCCGACGCTAGATGGGGATGGAGAGTCAGGGGGTGGAGGCGGGAGAGCGGCAGCGATTGCGGGGAGATAATAGAGGGGGTTTATTTTGTAGGGAAGAAAAACTAAGGGAGAGAACAGATGCGGGAATATTCATGCCTTAGAAAAAATAAGTGAGGAAGGAAATCCTAGCAGCTAGCCTTTTATAATTGGGTTCAAAAGTCCAATAAAGACACCCCATTAAATGCATTTTTTCAATAGAACAACTTTTAATTGATACCCATTAAATGCAGTTCTTGAAGAAACACATTTAATCAATAAAAAAGTGCCTTTAGAAATTTCTGAGTTATTTGGGAAGAAGTTCCGAATTTGGAATTAAAAGCTACATCTAATCAAAGGTTTTCCACTAGTAGCATTATATGATAAAAAAACTCATCATGTTATTCCATGCTAATGCATACAAATTGTAGGTTTACTTTGAAAACTCTAATTTCTTTGAAGCGACAGGGCCGAATGCAACCCACCTAGTAAACGTTCTGGTGGGTGGCATATTTCAATTCTCCTTCGTGAGTAATACGAAATTCAATACCTAATTAGAACTCTCAAAAAATATATGGAGTGAATTAGATAGTTTCACCTCACAGAAAGAAAATGGATAAGAAATGGTCTAAGAATGTGGAAATTCCATATAGGAAGATTACAAGTTAAAAAGAAGTTTAGGCACTTTCCTAGTATTTCAAGTTGTCTTCTAGTCTTATACTTCACTCTCTATACGCAAAAGGATGCAAATCCAACCGAAATAGGGTTGGGTTCGAAACGATTTTTTATGGCTGCGAACTGAGTACACGAAAGCAGCAGTTATTTCTAACGAGCACGCGAAACTCATTTTTGCAACAATCTTGAATTTCTTTTTCTTTTCATTTTTTGGATGTCGAAATGCGTGGCCGATTCCAAAAGACTCAACTGTGTCATTTGAAATTACATATGAGTAATATTGTTGACAATTAATGACAAACTCCTCCATGTACGTGGTGTTACCTTATTTAATATGCTGAAAACTACAACATTTTTCAGGATATATTTGATTGAATAATTAAAATATTACTTTGAGTACATCATTCCGTAAATTAATAATTATAATTTTCCTTAAGTTGGACACTTTAAATTGCTTTAATAATAGATTATATTATTTGCTAAATGAGGACTTACAATATGTTTTAAATAAAATAACGAAATACTAACATGAAAACTCTAAATTCTAAAAATTACAGAAAGGGTGAAATACATATATAACCCAATTATTTTTTTAAAAATGCCAATATAATCCTTTAAAATATGAAAGTGCGATTTTAACCAAAAGTTTTACAAAAAGTGTGCCGATATAACCTTTTTGCACTATTCCGGCATTGACTTTGTATTTTCCGGCATTTACCAAATATAAAATTACTAAAGTACCCCTAAGGTTAAAAATAAAAGTGTAATGACAAATATACCCCTAGTTTCTTCTTCCTCATTTTCATAGCTACCACCATCGCCACTTTGCAATCCCACCACCACCTCCGCCGCCGCCGCTCCACCAGCAACGGCTGGAATCTGGACACTGACAAACAGTTTGGTCGCAGCCGTGGAGCCGATTCCCCCACCACCACCGCTTCGCCAGCCACCGCCCCCCTGCCCCACCACCGCAACTCGCAGCCATGGAACTGATTCCCCCACCATTGCACCTCCTCCACTCCGCCAGCCATCGCACACTCTCACCATCGCAGCTCGCAGCCGTGGAGCCGATTCCCCCACCACTGCAACTCTTCCGCTCTACCAGCCACTGCATGTCCCTACCACTGCAGCTCACAACCGAGAAGTCAATTCCCCCACCACCGCAGCTCCTCCGCTCCGCCAGCCACCGCCTACCACACCTCAAACCCTAGCACCACAACCACCATCTACCTTCCTCCTCAGCTATCTCCGCCTCCCATCAAAGCTATCCATCACCACCGCCGCCAGCCCTGAACCCTATCACCACCACCACTATCTCCCCCTCCACCATCGCCGCCTATCACCAGGGCCGCCAGCCCTGAACCCTATAAATCCCATTTTATGATTTCGTCGGCGGGTTTATCTTGCATCGAAGGTGAACAAATTTATGGTGGACCTTGAGCAGTGGCGATATGGTCTTTGAGATTACCTGGCCGAGGAGGAATAGCGGCGTTGACTTCTAGACTGGTGCGAGCCTCCACTGATGGCGCCGGGTTTCGGAGATCCATCTGCGGTGGTGAGATGGGCTTTGAGCTTCCTCGACCCAGAAGGAACAACTATGTCAATCTTCCGGACTGGTGTGATCCTCCAGTGGTGGCACCAGGAAGATTCGAGCCTCCACTGGTTTGAATCTGATGTTTCAGGGGGAAATATTTGAGCCTCATCTGTTCTGAAGTTGTAAGAAGAAAAATGAAAGTTTTAGGTTATTAGGGTATAAGGGTTAAAACGTCAGTCCCTCTTTTCCGTATTTTTAAAAAATTAGAGCATATAATTGTCATTTCACGTATTTTCGGTCAAATTATGGTCTTGAAGATTAGATTAACACTTTCAAGCAAATAATATAGTTAGAATTACACTTTCATACTTTACAGGGTTAGATTGACACTTTCAACCAAAACATAAAATTATTTTAGTATTAACTCTTACTCAAAATGCTAGGAGGTGTGCATTTATAAGCATCAAATTCTTACTCCCTCTGATTTTTTAACATTGACACACTTTCCTTTCTGGGATGGTTTTTTAACATTGGCACACTTCCTTTTTTGGAAAATTCTAAGTTGTTTTCATCCACTCAATTTACTTTTTACTATTTTAATGAATTTTTAACCACTAATTCTACCTTCCTAAATCCTTGTGCAAAAGCAAGTGTGCCAATGTTAAAGAACCGGAGGGAGTATTAATGAATTTCATCTACTATCTCTGTTTCGTTGGATGTGGTGACATCTTAGTCTTATGTGCTTGAATTTAAGTAAATGAAATTATTGGATAAAATTGAATTTAAAAAGAAAAAAGTAGAATGCGTGGATGAAAATGAAATAATCTTAGCATAACAAATATGCTAAATTCATAGAAATAATCAAAAAACAAAAGTTTGTCACTTCTCATGAAATAGAGGAAGTGGAAATTTATAAATCCAACATTTCTGATGCCTTCTGAATTCTGATGAACCGGTCCCGTCACGCTTTATGAAAATTGACCGGTAATCAAATAGGTGGATCCAACAAATAAGCCACAGTGTGATTATGCAGCAGATGCGCAAGCACGTACTACCTCTTTTTTTTCCCCGTTGAATGTGACACCATAAATTAAGATATTTGTATTTAGCTGAATAAAATGAGTAGATAAAATTAAATTTAGAAAGTAAATGGAAGAATGCGTGAATATTATTTAAAAACCTTGTCATAAAAAAGTGTGTCAAATCCAAAAAAACTAAAAAAATATGTATCACATGAAATTATATTTTGTTGGGAGAGGGGCGCTACAGTACGAAAGATAAACGACAAAATGCGATTTGGACATGCGAAGTCTCACATTCTTAAATTCAGATCCCATCTTTTTCTTAACAGCTCCATATCACCTTTAGAGTGATTTTCAATATTCGGCAGTAAATTATTCTTAAACCATACTCCCTCCATCGCATTTTTTTTCACGCTTCAATAATTATATTTTATCATAAATATATTTAGATACATGTAACAATTCTACATAAAAAGTTTAAAAATATCTAACAAGATATTTTATTGTAAATATATTAATTTACATTTATGGTCAAAATTCACCAAATTTAACTTTAAAAAATAGAAATATCAATAATGATAGAACAGGTAGAGTAGTGGTTTCATGGTTTTGAAGGATTATATGGATTCAAAGATTCAGGAGGCATCAAAAGAAGCCTCAAGAAGCAAGAGGACACTCAGAATCAGTTTTCAGAAGTTTTGATCATTTTGGACTCAAACTAAGTCGGTGCAAAACAGATTTAGAAGGTAGGCTTGATCAGTTACTTTTCTGTTTTCTTAGCTAGTTTTCATGCACAACATTTGGGCAGTTAGTTAATTAGACAATCTAGTAGAAGGCATGTATAAATACAGCAGTTGTAGATTCATCTTCTAAGTTTATGAAAGCAGAAAAAACTTTCCCAGCTTTCCTTTACTGAAACTTTCAGTTTTCAATGTTTGCAGCTCTTTGAGCTTTGTTCTTGTTGCTAACTGCCTTCATTTCTTCGTGGTATCAGAACGTTTAGGCTCTCGATCCAACACTTCTTGACAAACACTTTGAAAAACCGAATCTAGTGATCAAGATGAGCATTGGATCAGTAAATGGAAAAGAAAGAAACAATCCTTAGCTAGATCTCTTATGCATCAGTTGAACCTACCTCTACATCTCTGGGGAGAATCAATCTTTACTGCCACCTACATAATGAACATGTTGTCATCCTTAGTTCTAAACTGGAAATCACCCGGTGAACTTTTATTTCTTAAACCTCGTGATATCTCTAAGATCCAGGTATTTGGTTCTTTATGTTATGCCACAAACCTCATTCCAGATAAACACAAATTCAGTCCAAGATTATTGCCCTGCATCTTCATAGGATATTCAGCCATTCAAAAGGGTTATAAACTCTTTAATCTTCTGGAAAAAAGAAGAATTTTTGTTGCAAGAGATGTTTTAATAATAATATGTTCCCTTGTAAGTCTTATGATACTCCATTTCACAGTTCTAGTTTTTTATTTCAATAAAATAATGTTACCTATACCACCTTTTGATTCTAGTTTTTTTTCCCGATGTACCATATCAGACTCAATCCTCTGATCCAGATGATACTGAACCATATAATGATCATTTTCCTGATATTAATGACTCCATACACTCTTCTCCGCACTCATCTTAAGATCATGAAATACCCTTCCGTAGTACTAATGATAGTCCTGTTGGAAATAATACACATATTCCCACTGTTCCTACACAAAGTGCTAGGATCAGGTCTAAGCCTTGTTGGTTGAATGATTTTGTTGTAAATAATGCTCATACTTATGATATCTGTATTCCTACCTTTTCTTCTGCACATGTGATTTTTATATCACAATTGTTAGGAATCCATGAACCATAATCATATAAACAGGCCTGCAACAATCAACATGGGATGAGGCTATGCAGGTTGAGTTACATGCTCTTGAGTCTAATCATACCTGGGATTTAGTTAATCTGCATGTAAGGAAAAGACCTATTGGTTTTATATGGGTTTATAAAGTCAAATGTAAGGCAGATAGATCAGCTGGAAGGTATAAAGTCAGGTTAGTGGCAAAAGGCTTCTCTCCAAATTGAAGGAGTTGATGACTTTGATTCTTTCTCACTAGTTTCTAAGCAAGTTATTGTCAGACTTCTTTTGGAAACAACTACCTTAAAGAGCTGGTTTTTGTATCAGATAGATATTGAAAATGCTTTTATCCATGGGTATATTAGTGAAGAGCTTGACATGATGTCACCACAGGGTTATGATAAGGTATTGCCAGGTCAAGTATGCAGGCTTAGGAGGTTTTTGGTATGGTTTGAAACAGGCCTCTGGAGAGCGGAATGCTGAGTTTACTAAGCATATAATCTTAATTTGATTAAAGCAATCCAAACATAATCATTGCTTATTCATTAAGAGGACTACTAAGTACAAAAGTGTACTACTGATCTATATTGATGATGTTCTGATTGCAGTAGATTCAGGAAGTGAAATTCAGTCCTTCAAAAATTATCTACATGATCTTTCCACCATTAAGGATCTAGGACAAGCTAAATACTTCATATGAATAGAGATTGCCAGATCTGAGGATGGAATCTTCCTAAGTTAAACAAAGTACATCACTGATCAGATTAGTGATCTTCATGTGAATGAGTGCAATGCAGTAGCTTCTCCATTGTCGGCTTCTTGCCAAATTAGGGATAGTTCTTCACCATTGTTGCATGATTCAGGTTCTTATAGGAGATTGATTGTAAGACTTTTGTACTTATCATATACCAGACCAAATATCATCTTTTCAGTGTATCAGTTGAGTCAATTTGTGTTGAAGCCAACTGATCATAATTGGAAAGCTACACTTCATCTTGCCAATTATCTGAAAGGATGTTCTAATCTTGGTTTGTTGTTTCCTGCAACATCCTCTCAGTCCTTATCTTCTTACCGTGATGCAGACTGGAACACATACAAACTTACTTCGAGATCAGTAACAAGCTACTGCATCTTCTCAGGGGATTCTTTAATTTTTTGGAATTCAAGAAACAGAACACAGTGAGCAAGTCTTCTGTTGAATCTGAGTATAGAGCCATGTCCATGACAGTTTTAGAGCTTGAATGGATCACTACTGATTTGCAGCATCAGGTTGTGCTTCCACTTCCTCTAAAGTGTGATAACATTGCTGCTTTACACATCACTCAAAATCCTATTTTCCATGAGAGAACTAAGCATATTGAGATAGATTACCATTATGTGAGAGATGCATAAAATGATGGATTCATTGATCCATTGCATGTATTCCCTAGTTCTCAACTGACTGACAGATTCACAAAGTTGCTCTCACTTGCAGCTGCTCAACCTCTACTTTCCAAGATGTGATTTTGTTTTTCAAACCATCCCCATCTTGAGGGGGGAGGCGGATGAAGGATTATATGGATTCAGGAGGCATCAAAAGAAGTTTCAAGAAGCAAGAGGACACTCAGGATCAGCTTTGAGAAGCTTTGATCATTTTGGCGCAAAACTAAGTCAGTGCAAAACATATTTATAAATTAGGCTTAATCAGTTACTTTTCTGTTTTGTTAGTTATTTTTCTTGTATAGCATTTGGGCAGTTAGTTATAGAACCTTGTAGAAGGCGTGTATAAATATAACAGTTGTAGATTCATCTTCTAAGTTAATGAAATCCAGAAAAAATGTCTCAGCTTTCATTTATTAAAACTTTCAATTTTCAAAGTTTGCAGCTCTTGAGCTTAGATTTGGTTGGTGGATCTGACCATGTTCCAACACCAGCTGAAAGTGAACAGGTGAGAAAACTAAGAATGTGGAAGTTCTGAGCTCCCAGGAAGAAGCGGGGGGAGAAAATGTTGCTACTGATGAACCTGCATTAGAGAATCAAGCCGTTGAAAATTCTGAGGAGGTGATGTTGATATCCCTGAAATGGAGACAGGGGGATGAAGAAGGTGATCAGCATAATGCTAAGGGAACTGGCCATGTCCCTGATGATGTTTCAACATCAGGCCAACAATCAAATGAAGAAATTGAGACCATTGATGTGAAGGAAAGTGGTGCTGGAACCCATGTTCCAACACAGAGGGATTATGTAAAGAACCTAGTCTACTCCAGTGATGAGGTTCTGGATGAATTTGTGCAAACCCTGCCGAGAAGGTCTAAGAATAAGGCATATGCATATGAGCCTCTACAGTCTGAGCTAAAGAATAAAAATGGAAATGTCAAAGCTCGAGACATGCTCATTCTGCAGAAAAGACACTGAACTTTGAGTTTTTCTGATGAAGGTTGTTTGGAAATCTGCAAAGCAATTTTCCAGAAGAAGATCATGGTAGAAAGACCAGTTGACTCGACTACTTACAAGAGCTATGTATTTACTGAGTTTCTGGAGTATCTAGGTTTCAAAACAACTGCATTTGGAAATAAGAAGTACAATAAGGATTTGGTGTAGGAATTTTATTCAAACGTGATGGAAGGAATTCTAGATATTGACTCAGTGTGGTACACAAAAATTTATCTTCGAGGCAAGGTGGTTAGATTCTTTGGGGAACATATCAAAAAAGTGTTTGGGTTTGCTACGCCAAAATTTGATACTGTCTATCCTGAGGACTTCTCAATAAGCTATGATAAGATCCTGATAGAAATCACAGGAGGATATCAGACTCAGTGGCCAGCTCAAGGTAATGCAGCTGCTTCCGGCCTTAGCACCAGGTACTTCTATTTGTTTCAAGTTGTCATCAACTGTTGGATTCCCTCCTCTAACACCACTTCCTTAACACAAGATATGGCCAAACAATTATATTGTATTGGCACCATGACTCCTATGAATCTTGGTCTCTTTATCCAAGAAAGCATAGCTGAGCATGCTACTTCATCTCGAGTCAAGAAATCGTTGCCATATCCTTGTATCATTTCTGGAGTACTTATAGGAGAAAATGTGAAAATTGAAGAAAGTGATGCGGCGGTGTCTATTGTTCCTATTAAGTTGAACAAGAAAACTTTTCAATTGAGGACAATTAAGGATCTTCCCTGGAATCCATCTCAAGCTGGAACTTCCTCAGATGTAGCCCATCAAATCAGAGAGGCCAAGAAGGTGGTAGTTCAAGCCAAAACTGTAGCTTTGAGGGTCTAGTTAGCAGCCCTAGAAGCAGAACTTGCTCAGTTGAATGCTTAGTTTCTCTAAAATTTTATAATTGTATAATATTATGATATTTTGATACTTTTGCATGTATTATACTTTGGCATGTATTCTGATATTTTGACACTTTGATTGTTATCAAAATATTTTATGGAGATAGAATTACGTTCGCACAAGGAACTTGATACGTGTGACTGGACTTATATATTGTGAACATTCTGGATTAGCTATTTACAGATTTAAGAGAAGAAAATTGGCATCTAGATTTTATACATCGTGAGTAGCCAAGAGCTTATACTTGTGTTCCAACACAATCAAAACACTTTTGATCTAAGTTCAGAATCATATACCTTAATTTCTCGGAAGAAGGAGATCCTTTTTCGACGAGTGTCGAGGTCAGAGGGAGTCTGACTAAGGCGGATCGGTAGCAATGAGAGCTTGAAAAATCCACTCATTGTAATTAGAAAATATAAGTATAGTTGTAAGGTGTGCATTGTACTATCTCTTTCTAATTAGTGGATTTATTCTGAGATGGGTCAAACCCCCCAGATGTAGGTGATTTTCACCGAACTGTTTAACCAAGTATTGTGTTCGTGTTTTACAATTCTTTACATGCTTGGTTAGATAATCTATGTTAGAACATAGTTGATATAATTGATAAATTTAGGTAAAACCAAACTTCACTTCCCCTGTACACTTTCACAAAATGCATGTCATGCTTCACTCATTGACATCCTCAAGCAATCCACTACCTTCAAACAAAATTGAAGGACACCGCAACATCACAAAACAGTGAAAAGGCGTCAGACTAGTATCTAATATCCATTCCCCTACATAGCTACTCCCCTCTTAAAATTCAAAATAAATTTGGAATTTTCATCCGACTGCGAGAAATAAACCATTGCGCCCGATGCAAGCCCCAACACCGGGGCGAATACATCGATTGAATTTACGGATGGAAATTGGGAAATTAAACTCCAGAAGAGATTCTCAGAAGGCGAGGAGTCGAAGGAATTGAAATTGAAATTGAAATTGCTCCTTATAGGAAAACTTACAGCGGTTTGATGTGATCTCAACTGCTTCAACTTCTGACACTTCCATCCTCCGCGGTGATGGAGCGGAGGCACCTTCAATTGTGCTTTCGAGTGAGGCGGTAATGTGGTAGGGGGTCGGTGCGCGGGGAGTGGGTTAAATAAGGGTATTTTGGTAATTGTGGGGGAAAAGTGAAGTGGGCTTATAAATGTCTCAATCACTGTGGGGGAAAAGTGATTTAGTTGCGAGCTCAATGCTGATGTGGAAGAGAGATATTGATTATTTAATGAATTGAGCGGGTTTAGTGTGGTCTGACCATTGCACAAGGTTTTAGGATGTCTTTGTTTCCAACTTTCCATTGTAGAGTGAAATCTTAAGCTGGCCAACAGCATCTCAATAATACATACTGTACTCGACATCACAAGCATCATTAATTTTCTGTTGGGGAAAAATGGAATTTCCCTCTTTGTGTGATCAAGATGAGTATCGAAAATAAAGAAAAATAGGACACCAAAA
>JAULKM010021407.1:0-14184 GCA_032355605.1 Rubia tinctorum
TTTTGTATATATCTTGTTCCATATTTGTTTAGCCCTTGTTTACCCTTAGTGCTCATTATATATATATATATATATATATATATATCAATATACACAACCATAGTTATTTGTGAGTTTTATATTCTATCACGGTATCAATTAGGTCTCTCCAAATAATTTGGCTTTACCTGAAAATTACCAAATGTTTTCCTCCTGTTTCCGATCCTCGCCGCGCCCACCCGCTGTCTTCTCACGATCACCGCCGCCTCAGAGACGACTGATCGCCAATTGGAACCACCCAGACGCAGCCTCCTTCGCGTGCCATCCATGTGCCGCTGTTCTGTTGATCACACGCCAATCAGATCGGCCGGTGTCTTCTACTGCCCGTTGCTGCCTTTGCTGCTTCAAAATCCACGCACGAAAGTTAGATCAGTTGTCCAGCACAGGGTGGTGGTGGCGGTGGCACTTATGTGTGTCGGTGGTGTCTTCGTTGCATCACTTACTATTATTTAGTATTATTAATTAGCACAATTATTATCAATTATTATTAGCACTTATGCTAATAATAGGTTCAACTTAGTATTATTAGCACTTATTGCAACACTTTTACAAGTATTTCCTTAAGTGATGTTGCATTAGATCTAATGCAACACTTTTCAAAAGTTTAACACTTTATAAGGTACTGTAACATTTTTTTAATAAGTGTTACAAGAAAAGTGTTACAACAGTTTTTTTAGTGTAAGATCTTATAATCTAAATCTAAGAAAATATAAGGAACAACTAGAGGAAGGGAGATTTGATTAGGATTTGAATATGAGAGCACATAGAAGATCAAATGAACGAACCCACATCAACATCAAGACAAATTCCTTAAATATGATCAGTGGCGGAACTTAGTGGGATCATCGAGTCAGTGCGGCTGCTCCAACTCAATTCCGGCAGTTAAAAGAGTTTTTACTTCCCATGAAAGTTTCCCTCCCCTGAAAGTTTTTTACTCCATTCCTGATCTTCTTAAAATTTTGAGGAAGAAAATGTTTTACTTTTATTCAGCCTCTTTCAAATATGGTTCTGACTCATCCACTGAATATGATGCAAGAGTTTTCGCAACAAAATGACGCCAAATTACATTTAGTTCGATGGGTTCATTTAAAAGGATCTCTAGCGATTTTCTTTTACTTGTAATAGAGAAAATATATAGGCAACAAGTTAGGATTCCTAATGACTTGGCCAAATTTATAATTTCTCATATTTGACATAAAATAAAGCAGACGTTTGATAAAGTGCAAAGTTTTGAAAAAAATCATCTTTTTATAAGTTTATTGAAAAACGAGATTTAATTAGAAGAATAGAAAAGTAAAAGGTAAAAATCATCTTTTTTAGATGCCTACCAATCAACATCGGACAACTAATTAACTATCATAAAAGTGATTAGAGAAAAGTGCTTTTATAACTCTACCTAATTGACATAAGTCCCAATATAACATTTTAATAACTGAAAGTGCAGATATAACCCTACCTGGTTGATGTAAGTGCCAATATAAACTTTTCGATGAAAAAGTCAATTTTACCCATTTACGAATGTGCTAATATAACTATATAAGTTTAAAGAATGTGCTGAAATAACCCTATCAATAGTCCGGCGGCGGTCAACTCAAATTCATATTTAACACTAGGGGTATTTTGAACATTTTACATATAGTCAACGCCGAAAAATGGAAGTCAACGCCAGAAATGAGGTCCGAGGGTTATGTTGACACTTACATTAACTAGTTAGGGTTATTTTGCACTAAAAATTATCTGAGAGTTATATTGACACTTATGTCAAGTAGGTAGGGTTATATTGGTATATATCCCTTCATTTTAATATGTTCATTTTTATTTTAGCACATCTCAAATATAGCATAGTTTAAGGTAATATTTACCATTTATTTTGCTTTTTTTCTTCTATTCATTCATTTTAATTCACACAATTAACAATTTTAAAAATTCGTACTTCCTCTGTTTCTCTAATAATAGCACATTCACCTAATTGAGATGTTTCTTTTAAATGACACATTTTTCATTTTTTTGGCAAGATTCTTTCAATTTTATCCACTCATTCTACTTTTTATATTCAATTTCATCCACTCATTTTTTTCCCATCTAAATCTAAACAATTAAACATATGGTGTCATAAATAATAAAAGAGAGAGTATTTAGAAGTGCTGTGCCAAAATTAAATGAATAGAGGAAGGAGGCGATACTGGTGCTGCAGAAAGCCTCAACCAATGAACAATCGACAACAACTACAAGTAGTGCTCAAGATGAATTATGTCGTTAGAAGATTCATGTTCAAATTATGTGAAACAATTCTTGGTTGGTGGTGATCAAGCTTTGGATTTAATGTTGGGCTAGTGTGGTACTTGATTCATGTCCGTTTTCCCTCGGTGTTTGTTCTTGTGGAAGTAAGGCGGGAAATGCTTATGATTGTTCAAATTATTAGTCATTAACGAATGCTTTTTGTAGGTTCTGCACCTTTAAGTTGAGTGTATACAAAGGAACAACTAACCAACGATGATCGGAAACTGCTTAAATAGGTGTCTCCCAATGATGATCGGAGAAATCCAACAATAGTTCCATCAAACTAAAGAGCTGATACAATCCAGTGAAAATGAGAAGTTTAGAGACATGGATTGAGTAACAAACTATCAATATGGTATGTGGATTTCAATCCGGAAATTTCCGAGGGATTGACAGGTTCATTTGCGGGAATGTCACCTCACTTTGTTTGAGTCCGATGATGGGTTTCATGGTTAGGAAGATTAGTTCTACCTGTTAGTTAGGGGTTGTGCGACCCAAATATGGTATAATTATGTAACAATTCCCGAATTAATGAGAATGAGACCACCGTTTTTTTAATTTTTTTTTATAAAAAAACTAACCAACCACCCAAAACTTATTGTAGAGAATAAAGTTGTGTTTGTATTCATCATCAGGGTTACAATTCATAGGAATTACAAGGACCTTTACAGATTCAGACTAGGAAAGGGATTTAATCTATACACGAAGTAATACTTACAAAATATCCCTTAACACTCCTTTACAAGTTGGAGCATGAAGATCGAGAATGCTCAACTTGTCAAGTAATGTCTGAAATAGATTCCGTCCAAGAGCTTTGGTAAACAAATATGTTGGTTGATCATCAGTTGAATATGATGCATAAGAAAATCACCAAACTGCACAAGATCACGTACAATGACAATCCACCTCAATATGATTCATACATTCATGAAAGACGAGATTAGCGGTAATATGAATAGAGAATTGACTATCACAAAAGAGACATATAGGCGCCAAATGTCCAACACCGAAATTGCAAAGAAGAGATTTAAACCACAACAGTTCACAACAAGTTACAGCCATAACACGATACTCAACTTTAGCAGAAGAACGATAAATTGTAGGTTGTTTTTTGGTCTTCCATGAAACTAGAGAATCACCAAGCATCACGAAATATTCGAAAAGAGTGCATCAGGAAATGGGATACGAGGCCCAGTCGGAATTGCAGCATGCCTATGAGGGACGCACGGAGATTGCATAAACTGAGCAAGAGTATGAACGGAATAACTGAGTTTTGGACAGGTAATGGTGAGATAAATCAGCTGACCAACAAGACAACGGTACTGCTTAGGATCATGGTAAATGGGCCTTTCCACACTAGCAAGGTCGTGTTGTTGCTCCATCAAAAACTCAGTCAGTTGAGCAGCATCTGATAGAATATCAAGGTTGTGTTTCCATTGAGACAGAAACATCTATCTGATTGCTAAGAAATACTTGAGAGGACCAAGATTCTTCATATGAAAAGAAGAGCACAAGTATTCCTTGAAATCATATAGAAGCAACGAAGAACTACCAACAATCACCAAACCATCCACATAAACAAAAACATGCAAGGAAACCAAACCTTGTATGTTGGAAAAGAGAGAGTAATATGTCTTACTCTACACGAAGCCAAAAATGTGAAAAGCACCAGCCAACTTGACGAACCAATTTTGGGGAGCCATGCGCAAGCCATTAAGAGATTTTTGAAGACTGCGGACAAGCCTAAGAGGCGTAGAGGAACCAAGGGGTGGACGCATGCTGACTTCCTTCTCAAGGTCACCCTGTAGAAGCATTATGAACATCCATCTATTGAAGTTCCCATCCACGGATGACTGCAAAAGGCAGAATTAACCGAATCAAACTCATCTTAGCAATGAGAGCAAAAATTTCTGTAAAATTAGTACCTTCAATTTGGCGAATGCCAAGGACCACAAAACGAGCCTTGTGCCGTTAAATCGTACCATCATACTTGTACCTGGAACGATATACCTATTTGCAATCAATGGTAGTCTTTTTTGAAGAAAGAAAACCCATGGTTCATGTCTGATTTCGTTCCAGGGCACGAAGTTTGTCTGCTATGGCTTCACGCCAATGCGCATGCTTGGAAGCTTCATAAAATCTGGTAGGATCTGCGCTAAAAGGACTGCGCCCAAAAATCTATCATGTGAAACCGAAAATTTATTTCAATAAGTTAAAGAATAGAAAATACCTGAGGATAATGATGATGATGAAGTGAACGTATCAGTGAGGAGGTTTGGTAGAAGAAATAGAGCAGACATGGTTATTTATATAAATCGGGAGGTGACAACCACAAGTACTTTAGTAAACATGGAGCTCAGGAGATGACAAATTAAAGGAATCGGATGTTAAAGTTGGTGCGAGATGTATAGGAGCTACCTCAGGCAGTGCCTGAGGTGGAACGTCCATTGGCAAAGCTATCGAGGCAGGAGGCATAACCTCCACAACCGAAAATGCGATGCTAGGAGCTGACAATGGGACTCTGATGGCCAACGTAGGTAACACAATACCGGTGCCTGGCAACGATGGTGTGACGTAGGAGCTTGGCGATGAAGGCACGATGCTAGAGCTCGACGGCGTTGGTTTGGCAAGGACCGGCAAAATAGAGTTGTTGGGCATAGTCTGCGAGGTGACAGGAGGCTCAGCAAATGGAAACTGGTCTTCATAAAATTTAACATCGCAAATCTAAAAAAATGTGCATGATTCCAAGTCATGCAAAGAATAACCTTTCTGGACAATTGATAACCAATAAAGATGCATTTGCAGTATCTAGGATCAAACTTGTCTCAATATATAGGAATACGAGGGCATAACACAGGTAACCAAAAACATGAAGCATTTGGTCAGAGCACGACCATGAAGAACATTGAATGGTGTAATACCATCAAGTTGAGGATTCGAAGTTCAGTTGGTAAAAATGCAGCATGAAGAACACATTCTCCCCAAAATTCAATCAACATATTAGCCTGGAAACGCTAGGCACAAGCAACATTTATTAGATGGCAATTCTTGCGCCTAACCTGACCATTTTGCTGTGGTGTGTCAAGATAGGAAGTCTCCAACAGTATACTAGACTAAGAAAAATGAGAATGCCGAGGAAGGAACTTTGTACCATATCAGCTAGGACCCGATGAACAGTGTGACTGAATTGAGTCTTAATTAAAGAAAAAATGCCTTAAATCTAGAAGCTATCTCAGACTTAGTAACTAATAAATAAATCCAAATAGCTCGAGAAAAATCATCAGCATTGGTTAAAAATATAATGCTCCACTAGTAGATGGTGAGTTATAGAGCCCAAAAACATCACAATGCACTAATTCAAACAAAGTACTATTAACTCAAAGAAAAACTATTTCTAGTTTACTTTGTTCTATGATACACAGAGCAGAGAACATCAATATTATTTGTGCTAAACTGAAGAGTAGGAATAGAAAACAACATCGTTGAAGAAGGATGTCCAAAATGCTAGTGCCATGAATCAAATGAAGAGACTGAAACAGAGGCAAAGGTTGATCGTGACTCCATAGGAGAAGGCCAAACCCAGTAATCTAACAAAAGAAGACAATAAAACCCAATGTCGTTCACCCACACCAATCACGGTCCTAAAAATGATTTTCTGTAATATGCAAAAAGAATCAGTAAGCAAAGCTAGACATTGTAATGCAGAAAGCAATCTAGAGCAAGATAAAAAGTTGCAACGAAGTGCAGGTATGTAGGGCACATTAGAGAGAACAATATCCCCAAAGTATAATGAACCATATTGAGCAACAAATGATACAAATATATTAGGTAATAGAACACCAGTCGAGTGTACAACTGTAATAATATTAGTAAGAATCCTTGTAACCTGTCCTATGATATGAGGCTTCGGAGTTGAAAATCCAGGGTAAAATAACCTTGTTAGACGCATTTTTGGAAGGATTTTTTAATTGAGTAAATAAATTTTGAACCGTATCCCATTGGTCGTCAGAGAGAGCAACGGCTACTTGCACAAAACCCGGAGATGCCAGGGTGGCTGATATGTCGAATGGGATACCAAGTTGGGGAAGCCGAGGGGGCGGCGATAGCATTTCCAAGAGCTCCAATCTGGCTGGTTGCAGGGGTGGTCGGCTATACCTTTGATCCGGCTACTTCAGTCCTCATCTCGATGATCTATTTCGGGTAACATGTGATCTTGAAAAAAGTGGATTTGTAGTGACCCTTGCGATGACAATGAGAATAGAACAGATTCTTACGATCAGCTACAGAGAGGGTTGCCAATGAGAAACCTGAGGCAGGTGGGCGACGATCAACATATGCCATGGAGTCAGGTGAAGCTTTACGTGCGCAAACTATAGATTTGTGAGTCTCCTCATGAATCGTAAGAGTGTAAATGCAACTGAGTGGTGACAGCGGTTCTATAGCCATACCATTGATCGCGGGGTATTGTAGCCATCATCTAAACCAAGTAGAACTCGGTAGATTATCTCATTCTCACGATCATTGACATTGTTAGAAGCAGCATTGCAGGGTACATTTGTTTGCAAGGTTCATAGGAATAAACCCGGGGAGGTACGTGAGAGTTGAACTCATCATACAACTTCTTGAGTTTTCCATAGTAAATGATGATGGGTTGTCCATTCTGATGGAAATTGATGATATCTCCATGCAAATGCATATTTTTTTTGTCCATTGCCAAGCGAGAATCTTCCAACAAGATCATCCCACAATTTTTTAACAGTGTCAAGGTAATTAGACGAGGATTGCACAGACAGATCAACGGTCTGAAGGATCCAACAAATAAGCTTAGTGTTAACTCCAAACCAGTATTGATGATCAGGATCATCAATCGGGGGTCAGGTAATGATTCCATCAACGAAACCAATCTTCTTCTTAACAAGAAATGCACATGTGGATGGAAGTGTTCCATCATCTGTAGTTGTCTCCCTTAAGGACCAATGGACTGATCACAAGTGAGGGTGATTGGAAAGGTGAAGATAGTACAAAGAGTTCATCGGATGGCTTGCCGGTGCTGATTGCGATCTACCAGCGTGAACTTGCAGCTGACCAAGGAAAACAGTAAGTGCATAAAAAACGGTGGCATCACAGGACGACTTGGCATCGGCTTTGGAGGTGGTGCAAGCGGCTTTGCGCGACATCACGAGCGTCAGTATATTCAGGTTTTGGCATAAGAGACAGCGACCAATGCTAGGCGGATATCAACAGCGACAACAAAGACAAGTGATCTGCAGCGTGGGCGCGTGGACAATCGACAGTGTGTGGCGTACAACAACGTTGGCGCGTGACGATAAACAAGGATGAACAAAGTTTATCGATGATCGACGATTTCAGCTGCACAGTAGCGGCAATCAAGCGGTCGATCGGTGGCGATCAAATGGACGACAACGATGTCTCCGAATTTTGGATTTAAGATTTTAGATATTTCATAATTTAATCTTTAATACGATGTAGAGAATAAAGTTGTGTTTACATTCATCATCAGGGTTATAGTTTACAGGATTTATAAGGACCTTTACAGAATTAGAAAAGGCAAGGGATTTTAATTTATACAAGAAGTATTATTCACAAAATATTTCTTAAACTTATTCTCTCATCTTAAATCAAACTAAGGATATGTTGAACGAACTAGTAGGTAATACCTACTAGTATTAGTTGTTAATTTTTATTTAAATGATTTAACTAGGTATTTTAATAAGTGTTTATGTTAGTTATTTGACTTTAAATATTATACTACTTGATAAATAAATATTAAATGTTACGTTCATCTTAAATTTGACACAATTATGTAACAATCATGAAATTAATGAGAATGAAATCATTGTTTTTTAAAAAACTAACTAAAAATAAACTAAACTAACTAAATAACTAACTAACTAACTAACTAACTGAGACGTCTCATCGATCATGAGCATGACAATATATATATATATATATGTATGGTTACAAACAAAAGGCTAACATGATGAAAGTTTTAAAGTTTATAGTAAAATAATATATAGTCTTACCTACAAGGAAATGGTTTATATTTCCTTATTAGAGTACATTTATATTTTCATTTATGTTAATTAGTCATTATATAATTTTATTCTCAAATTCCATTATTTTATTATTATTTTAATTAAGAGTAAAGTGCTAAAATAACTCTGACTTTAGATTTAAAGTGTCAATATAACTCTGTAAAATCAGAAAATGCTAAAATAACCCTAACTTTATGAATTGTGGGCCAATATAAACCTAGGAGACGTTGACTCCAATTGTCTACGTAGGAATTGGCCGGTTTTGTTGTAAATGACAATTTTTCCTATGAATTAATTTTTTTTTATAAAAAAGATAAATCGTTATCTCTCCATCGTCTCCGCCTGCTCTACCTCTTGTTGTCGTGCTTTGCTCCTCCGTCGTCGTTCTCCTCCCGACTGCTTTTTCTACATCCTCGCCATAACCGTGCTCTACCCCTCCTCCTCCAGGTTGCACAACCAATTCTCATCGGCCCACCAGTCCGAGCCGCCGGGGTCGGATTGGGATTGCAACCGAGGTCGCAACCGGGGCCACGGAATGAGATTGAGATTGATTATGGGCTTTAGTTTTGGCCTCCTCAATCTCATATGACAAAAATCCCCGGCAGTGGAAGAAGCTATGGCGGCGACGGAAATGTCAAAACCCTAGGTTTGGTTCCTAGAGAGGTGGTAGGTGGCGGGGATGGTGGTTGGCAGTGGCTGGGCAGAGAGATGACAAGGATGTAGTGGTAGCGGAAGGGTGTTGGAAGAGGTGGGGGTAGTGGTGGTTAGCGATGGGAGAGGGTGGTGGGCGGGTGCTCATGGCTGGTGGTGGGAGAGACTGGCTGGCGGCGGAAGCTGGTTGCTGGTTGCAATAGGAGGGGTAAAATGTGAAAAATTGTAGTTGAAATGGTCGAGGGCGTGTTCATCATTTCAAGTCCGGTCAATGGTCTTATTAGTGAGTCAACGTCGAAGTGTGAGCTGAAGGTTATATTGACATAATTCATCATAAAGTAGAGATTAGTTTGACATTTTTTCGTCTTACAAAGTTATATTATCACTTTCATCCTAATGGTGGGGTTAGAAATGCATTTAACCTTTTAATTAAATTAGTAAAATGAAGAGTCAACCGCCAATGGTTGCGACCGATTAGCCAAAGAAAATTTGTGATAATAAACGAGTGTAAAGGAAACAGAGAAATGAAGACAGTTGAATGTCGGGATCAGTTTGTTTTTCCTTTCCGTAGAGATCGATGCTCTAATGGTTAGTGATTAGGGGTGTTTAAAAATACCCGACCCGTAATATTCGATTCGTCCATCTATCGGTTCGATTTAAAATAGTTGGTAAATTTTTTATTTTTCGAGACCGGGTATCCGACCCAAATTTTTTACATTTTACTGGGTATGGGTCACGGCTGCAAAAATGCTATTTTCGGATACTCGGTAAACATAAAATTTTTTTAATTTTTTTAATTTTTTTTCTAAATATCTACTCTCAGTTCTCAATTATCCATACCTATGTAATATTAATTATTAAATAATGTGAATTAACATAATATTTAAGTGCTAAATTTTCAATCATTCCAATTCAACCCAAAATTCTCAATTGTTAATTCTAAGTTCCGATCCACCTTTTCAACCTAATATTTCAATTGTGCACACGACCACAACCCTATTCTAGCAGTAAGTCCAACTGGTTTATTTTTTTAACCTTGGTTTTCCATCACACACTTATTATACTTTCATAATCTCTCCACTAAATTAAAAGATTTAAAACAGTGACTTTTTTTTTGTCATTTCAACATATTTTGTTAAATTCATATAAACTAAGGAATGATGATGATGATTATGGACTTGTTAAATGGTATTATATGCTAATGATAAAAGGTGATAATTATTTGTACTCTCTGTACCATTTCAAACTGCAATTTAACTATTCATTTAGAAAAAACTTCCTAACTATTCCCCAAAATTGAGTTGGTATATAATTTTAAATTCTATTGTGTGATACATTGTTTGGTTCGTTATAACATATATTTTCAAAATATCAAATTTTCACAAGTTTTAATTATTCTTAGTGAAAGATATTAAGGATCAAACATTTTTCAAGTCAACTGTTAAAAGTCAAAAGATAAAAGTTTAAATGGGACAAAGGGAGTACAAAAAATGTCAAGAGAATTCGATTGTTAAACAACATTGTCATCGTTGTAAAGCCATTTTCTGCACGAATACAAATTTATATAACATAATGAAATAATAATAATATCAAAATTTTAAATGGGTCGATGGGTATTCTGTTATCCGGCCTGATAAATCCGAATACCAGCATTACTATACGGGTATAGATTTTTTAATTTATTTTTGAACCGAATCACGAACCGTAATTCTAACTACCCATAAATACGTATATCTGAATGTACAGGTACCTGAAAATGCGAGTACCCATATCTGAACGCATAGGTGATAGACTGGTCGTAGTGCTACAAAGATTCAGTTTTTGGGACCTAGTCATGATATCAGGATTTTGTGGACCCACACGCTAACGCGTGGTGTGACGTCCCCTCATAATCTCTAATCTCAAGGCTCTCCGAGGGTAAAATAAAGGTTATTGGGTTAAAGTAGCGTTTTAATATACCAACATATTAAATCTATTCTCTTATTATCATTATTGATATACTCCATCAGTTCACTTTGTTTCACACACTTATCATTTTTGTACAACCTTCGTTTCATTGGATGTGACATCATAACTTTAGGTGTTTGGATTTAAGTGAATGAAATGTGTGGATGAAATTGAATTTAGATAGAGAAAAGTAGAATGAGTGGATGAAATTGAAGGAATCTTGCCATAAAAGAAAAGTGTGTCAAATTCACAAAAACAATCAAAAAAGGAAAGTGTGTCACTTCCAATGAAACGGAGGGAGTATATTTTTCTAAGATTGTCATATTCCTTTAATAGTAAAAAAAATACATTATTCTCAACGACTCATTAAACCTTTTGCTCTTTTCACTCAATTTTCTCCACATATTTCAACTTACAAGAAAAAAAACTTAAACTTATGATGCCAAATATAGTGAAATGGAGGGAGTACATCATTTATTTTATAATTTTACACTTTAATTTTTTATGTGATTTATCTTACAAGTTAGAATATGTTGAGAGAATTGAATAAAAGAAAAATAAAATATTTAATAATTGGTCAAGAATAATTCACTTTTTAACATAAAAAACTGTGTAATTAAAATAAACAAAGGGGAAAAACTTAATATTACAGAAAGAACACTTGTTTAAAATATATTTTTAATTGAAAACTTTATTTTATGTTAAATGTGACAAAAATTGGATTAAAATTATTTATTTAATTTAATCCAAAATAATAAGATTTAATTTCAATTATTTTCAAATGCTTCTAATTTTTATGATAAAATAATATGCTAATAATAAAAGAGTTCGTCTCTTGAAAGATGTTCTTTCCATAAACCATAGAAAAATAAAGATTTAAAGTGCAAATTAGAAGAAAAAATGAAGATAAAATTTTCGGTTTGTATGAATGAGTTATAAACTTTATAACTACTACACGTTGCATAATAAATCTTTAATATTGCAACCAATACATTTTACCTTTTATTATTCTAATTAAACCACGTCTTTCCATAAGCCTATGGAAAGAACGTCTTTCCCAAAAAAATTCCATAATAAAAATAAAAAGATATACTCTCTCTGTTCCATTAAAAATGCGAAATTATTATTGTCTCGCTCTTTTAAGCGAATCGATTTGACGGGGAGTAATTATAGAAAAATAGGAATATATTTGGTTAATTCAATAAGAAAAGTTGTGCAATTTACAGAGGATATTATGAAAATTTAGCTACATAATTTTTGCTTTTTAGATAATTTTAATATTATGTCATTTTTATTGAAACGGACAAAAAAATTATACTACCTCTGGTTCATTTTTAATGGCACCCAACAAAATGACTTTTTTAAAAGAAAAAGGTAAAATAGTGAAGAAAATTATATTTAAAGAGTGAAATGTAAATTGAATGGATAATATATGTGTTGTTATTTAAAAAATAAAAAAGTTGATAATATTAATAGATGGGAATATCAATTTTAGGAAATACTCCCTTTATCCCAGTTATATTTGCACTTCTACTTTTTTGACACTATTCTCTATCAAAGTTTGACCGCATATTTGAATAAATTTATGAACAATAATATTATCGTATATGATATTGTTTATTCCGTCATAACAAGTAGTTTAAATATCAATAATTTATTTACCTTTATTATATGTAAATAAATATATTAACGATTAAATATATTTTTTAAAAAGTGTAATAATGATGACAAATGTAAATATAGGTGGGACGGAGAGAGTACTACATTAAAGGTAAGTTTTGAATTGGTCAAAATGGAAGCCGTTATTCTATTTCTCTGGAGCCACTTTGTTCTCCAAAAGCTTCTCAACCTGACCCTACCAACCCATTATTTCTTTTCTTTTCCGTGCCCGCTCTACGAAAAGAAGGATACAGTACTAATATTCCACACATCTCACCCACCCCCATTAAAAAAAAACTATAAAGCGCATGTTCCATCCGTGTCAGGTCAAATAGCACACTTTTAAAATTTATTTTTTTATTGAAATATGTTCACATATTTAAATAGATATATGAGTAATAATATTATTATATGTGATATTGTTGAATTCATTGTAACAGGTAGTTTTTAATGTCATGGGTAGTGTTGGCGCCACCCCTAGGATCCGGTAGCTCGAAATTTAGGTCCAGGGGCCACCGGAATCCATGGATTCCGCCCCCTTAAAAATTTGCAGAACCCTCCGGCGAGCCCTGCCGAAGAAGACGACGGAAGCCTTTTTTTCCTCACTAAATAAAACGACGTAGTTCTACCATTAGACGTCGTTTTATTAGCGTGAAGGGAAAAAAAGGAAGGCCAATTGGGTTGAAACCCAATCGGCCCAAATAATAAACCCTACATACATCGGCATCAGAATTGTCGCTCGCCACTTCCCAGTTCCCATCTCGTCCGTGATCTATCTTTCGCCCGTTCATCCACCAAGCCGCCCGTACATCCGCCGCACCGCCGCCTTCCATCCGCCTGCGTTTCCGCTCTCAGCGGCTCAGCCAGCGTCACGTCCAAGCTTAACAAGGTATGTAGTTCATGTGAATGCGTGACTTGTCCGAGCCATTATTAACAGCATTTTTCTTGTGACTTAAGAGCATTTTTGTTCGAGTTCTAGTGTGGTATAAATTGAATTGAATTGTATTAAGCGTTCAGCCCCCCTGCATGAGGTCATGGTTCCGCCACTGATTGTCTTAGTTTAACATATTAACGATCAAATATGTTTTTTGAACAAGATAATAATGATTGTTGTGGAATTTGAGTTGTGACGCGGGAATACTGCAATTAAGTTCAAATAAAGTTATGCCTTTTCTAATTCCACACTACCCATGAATAATACTATATAAAAACCCATTAAAAATATCTACTACCTCAATTTCATTGGATATGTCATCATAATTTTGGGTGTTTGGATTTATGTAAATGAAATGAGCGGATAAACCTGAATTTAGAAAGGGAAAAAGTAGATAGAGTTGTTGAAATTGAAGGAATCTTTTCATAAAAGGAAAGTATGTCAAATTCAAAAAAACAACTTAAAAAGGAAAGTGTCACATCCAATAAAACAAAGGGAGTACTCCCTCCGTTTCTTTAACAATGACACACTTTCTAATTTTGGATGTTTCTTTAACAATGACACATGCTAGTTATGGCAAGTTTAAGGTTTTTACATCCACTCATTTTACTTTTTCTT
>JAULKM010021418.1:0-14184 GCA_032355605.1 Rubia tinctorum
ACAAGTAGTTTCTAAATATCAAATTTTTATTTACCGAAATTATACGTAAGTGAAGATATTAACGGTCAAACATGTTTTCTTAAACAGCGTGATAATGATTGTCCTGCAAAATAGCCTGGGACATAGGTGAGTATAATAAATAGGAAATATAAAAATGCATTGAGAATGTAATACGAGTAGATGCATCTTATATTCTATTGTGTTTGACATGGTAAATTTAGGTACTCCCTCCTATCTATGCTCTTTTAAAAAAACATTGGTAACTTCACTTTTTTGTGCTAAAGTTTAGGATATTTTCATTCATTCAATTTACTTTTTACTTTCTCAGTACAATTTTCATCACTTATTTTATTTTTCATAAAAAATGTATCATTTTGTTAAGAGTCAATGTTAGAAAATTGTAGGAAGTGTGTTTTTTATGTAACTTGAATTGTGTGGAGAAAAATAAATGTGGAGAGTAAGGTCAAATGAATGATAATGATTCCGTTTTTATCATAAAAGAAAATGTAATAATTTTTATCAAAAAGTTATTGGAGTAAAAGTCGAAATCTCTCACCCTTAGTTTTTGTCATTCCGACATCACAAGATGAGGAGGAAGTAAGTCTTGCATTCAAGAGTCAACTCCTGGTGATCAACTCATGCTATCCACGGAAAATCCTCCCACAAAAGAAAATTTTCACACTGTAACTGTCAAAACTCGAGCATATGATCAGAAGTATTTAACCAGACAGTTAACCGTTTGGTCGAGGAAGGAGTATATGTTTCGTGCTCTTCTTCTAGTGCCCTTTTGTCCCCTTTATTTGCTTTGTTATGGAGTGTAAAAAAGAAAAAGGGCATTAAAAACAGAGGATTAAGAGAACAAGGATGGAGACAGGGATGCATGGATTTGGGTCCACGCAAGTTGATGATTATAATGAGGATCAAGTTGAGCAAATGCAGAGTGCAATGAACCAGTTTTGGGAACTACTAGTTCTACCATACTCTATGGTACTACCACTGTTACTATTTGATGTTTACGTATAGAGAACGTGCACATATATCATTCTTAATTTATTAAATGTGCACATGTATCCTTTTATGTTTTTCAAATGTGCACAGATATTTCTACCGTCGGAGATCAGTGTTTGAAAAATTAAGAGACATAAGTGCACTAAACAAAGATTTGGGGTATATGTGTACTAAATAAAGATTTGGGGGCATAAATGCACTTTATTCTTTAATGACTTCGTATTACTAGAATATTTTTCATGCTATTCAAGAAAGTCTTATTGTTAATATGTTTAACTACACATAATAACGACAAATAAAAAGTTGATATTATTTAAAAAATTACTTATTACAATGAATCCAACAAATATCACATACAACAATATTGAAATTTATATCTATTTAAGTATGCGGTCAGAATTTGATAGGAAACATTGTCAAATAGTAAAATGTACAACTTAAATTGGGACGGAAGAAATACGTTATATTTGACCATTAATAACCTTAATAATATATGTTAATGCTTAATAGTATATGTTAATGGTGCATAAATATTGATGTTTAAAGAATAAAATTACATAAAATTCAATAAATATATATTATAATGATATGGTAATTAAAATTTATGATTAATTGTAGGTTTATAAAGTCAGTAAAAAAGTGTGAAGTTTCAAGTAGCATACGTTTGTATTGCATGCAAAGTGTCAGTTGATTGGGTAAATCTACCTAAATAATGTGCGAGTCTTTGTGCTCTTTTTTTGTAAGAGCGAATAATAATAAGGGGTTGTTTGTTTTAATTTGTATAAATTAGGTGGCATATATAGTTTTCACTATCAATGAAAGGAGATAGTTTGTTTTTGGCCTCTCATTTAGATGAGTTATAATAAGGATTGTTTGCTATGATTTAGGTTAATTGGTATTTTTTTGTTATTGGTAAAATTTTGAGCCTTTTACATTATAACAAAGATTATTTGTTTTAGTTTTTGTTAAATGATGACACGTGTATAAGTTTTCACTAGCGGTGAAAGGAAACAAGATGTTTTCGGCCTTTTTCGTTGCGTTAACATTAGCATAAGAGGTTTGTCTTAGGAAACCATTAGTATTAGAATGTGTCGTTTTCAACTTAATTCTATTTCAGTTTCGTTCATTTTAGTTAAGTTAATTCTAATATTATAAAATGTTGACGTTAATTTTCAATTTAGTTAATTTTAGTTCCTTAATGCACTTAATTTTAATTTGTGAGAGGTTATTATAAAGAAGTTAGCACCCGGCATAAAGAGATTGACTAAAATAGCGTTGGGAATGTTTTTAGGTGGTGAGAGACCGGTGAATGCTCCTTTTATTTGGGAGATGTGCTCCTATTTATATAGGGGGTGAAATGTTTACACATTTCCAAAAAGAAAAATTCTCGTAATTTGACATTTACAAGTTACAACGTTGTTGAATTCACTTTTTAAAAAAACATTTTTATGATACATGTTAGGAAAATTACTAACAGTTAAAAACTTAATTTGTGAAAGTAAAAAAATGCTACATATTTTAAAATAAAGATAAAATTATTTTTGAAAAGACGCAGAAAACGCGTCCATACTTTACATAATATAATCCATGTTTGGCAGAGATTATAAGTTGCTTTGCTTATAACACTTTTTTAGTTTTTGGTATTTGAAAAGAGAACATATTTTTGGGAGAAAATCAGAAGCTGACATCTCCTACTTTTAAAATAAGTTAGTTTATTTTATAATCACAGTACTCCCAAACAGAGCCATAGTTGATTAACTGATAAATTATAAAATTTGGGAACAAATAATAGCATAATGTACTACTATTCTGAATCTGTTGGAATTAGTTTAAAAAAAAAGTTGTAATAGCATGTTCTGTTAATCTTAACAATCCTAACAACACTGATAAAGGAAATATTAGTAGTTAATGAAAGAACTGAATTGATCATTAAAATTGAACATTATCTTTTTTTCACATCATATTTCATTAAAATCATTTTAATATATTTTAGAGGTATTATTTTTTTTTATTCACAATTGTTTTTATAAACATTAAATATATAAACAGTTTTCATCATTATTTATTTTGAGTTCATCTCTTGAAAGACGATCTTTTCATAAGTCATGGAAAGACCAAGGTTTAAAGTGTAAATTAAAAGAAATTATGATGAAATTTTCGGGTTGTATGAACCGGGTTAAAATTTTTATAACTACTACACTTGCATAAAAAACTTTAATACTGCAACAAAAATCTTTTACATTTTATTATTATAATTAAACCTCATTTTTTCATAAGCATGGGAAAACACCGTTTTTTCCAACATTTGACATTATTTTTGGTTAGATGACAAATAATGTGTAGGTTGCTAGCTACACCATTGTTTATTTTCTTGTGTAGATTACGTGTATGTGGCGCAAAAGTCAAACCACTGGTCGAGTGCGTCCCCAAACGAATCCAGACCGTTCGACGATTCCAAAATAAATCATAACCATCCATTTGTTGACCATCCTACCCTAAAATCCTCGTTGCCAAACTTTTAACTCCTTACTTTTCATTTTCGTAACCTTAACCCAAAGATTTTATTTTGGCTATTTTTTTATTTACGTTAAAATCTATAATTGAAATTTAATCAATTCATTTTAATCTTCACTTTTCTTATCACATCGACATATTAATAACTGTGTAAAAAGGTTTTACATACTCCCTTCGTCCCAATTAAGTTTGCAAAAAAAAAAAACACGATCTCCAATAAATATGTTTGACTGTATATATATATATATGCAACGACGTATAACAAGGTCACATAAAAAGTTAATATTTAAAAAATATATGCTACGGAGAATCTAACAGCATCTCGTACAATAGTATTATTGTTCATATATCTATTCAAATTTCAAATATGTGGTTAGAGTTCGACAACTTTATCTGTAAAAATTATTTTGTGTGTATTTGACTGAGATGGAGGGAGTACCTTATATTTGGACGGGGGATTACTATATTTGAGACTGATTTAAACATGAAAATCTTTAATAATCTAATGTACTATTTCTCTTTCATATAATTGTTTTGATTCGATACTTAAATAGTAATTTGAGTAACAATAGCATTGTATATTCTCTTATTAAATTCATCATAATATCACAGAAGTATCAAATTTTATGCATGTTGTATTATGTAAGTAAAAATATTAAAAGTCAAATGTGCTTAATAAGCCAATATGATTCTCTGCAATTTAGTTTAGAAAATATAATTTTAAAAAAGATAACACATTGTGAAATTGAATTTTTTTTTAAGGAAGCATTACGTAAAAGTAACATAATTACATACAAAATTCACACAATAGTACATTACTAGAGTAGAGATCCCGATTTGAATCGATCGAAATTCAGTGAAATTTCATATACTTAAATAATTGAGGATGCATGCAGTCTTTAAACACTCAATTGTTATTGCACCTTTACAGATCACCGACAATCTGAAAAATCACAGTAAATATCACTAATACGATCATACAAGTCACAACATCGAATAATTATTATTAAAAAAATCTTATTATTTTTTAAATTTTTAATAAAGATATAACTTGCATTGGAAAATCACTATGAGAAATTATTAATTTCTACTATAATTTTATGCGATTATGGTTTAATAGAAATATTGTTAAAAGGCTAATGTGTAATTTAATTTGAAACAAAGGAATTATAAAAGGTGACGTAGCTGAGAAAGTAAGAAGAGGCAAGAATTATCTCAAACCACCCGTTGCTGGTGGCGCGTCCCTTGTCAGCGCAAGTGAGTGGCGCGTGGGTTCTGTGTCCAACAATTCGTCCTTGTAAAGCTGTCATACATGAACCTAGTCACCTTTGTACATTTCCTCTTTTTTTAATAGAAAATATCTAATACTAACTTGTTCATTAATTGTTGTTGAAATTTTCTGAAGAGAAGATGGATCTAGGCAAAATGACAAAATCAGCCCCAATATCACAGCCACACACGTTTATGGTGAATTTTAGACTAGCTAAATCTATTTTTATTATAAAATAATCAATAATTCTTTAGAATCATCTAGAGATCGGAATTGTTACTCTCTGTCACTTTTTTGGATTATTTTATATATTAATGCAAATTTTATTATAGATAAAATTTTAAATTTAATCAACTCATTATGCTCTTTACTGCATTCATAGTAAAAGGGTATAAAAAGTTTGACAACAGAAATTATATTTCTCTTATTACCTAACGGTTTATCTACCATGGATTACTCTTAGGCATTAGAACTCAATGTTAGTTACTAACATTGAGCATATGTTCTAACGATTCGATATGTGGTTCATTTCAAATTGTGTTTGAACAAAAAATAACATCGAAGGACATGTTCGAATCTCATATTGGCGGAAGACTAAATTATAATTCATATACAAGGTTATTAGTGACTTTTATATGATATGATATCAGTTGATTTAGTGATTGAATCTCATGAATCTAATACTTAAGTGATTGTCCATATATAGAGAGATATAGCTATATGTAAGGGATATATTATTTACTTTATTACCCCTTAGACAAACATTGATTGCTAAAAACATAAAGTTTGGATTTAAAAAACTCAAACAGGTTTAGGTGGACTTTTGTTTAAAATGTAGAAACGCGAAATTACTAAATCTCGGTCAACCTTTGTTAAAAATATATGTAAGATGAAGATCATAAAACACATGGCAGACTTTTAATTTGTTGGATGCCTTAGTTTCACGATCAAAATGTTAGTAGGTGTCAATGTGGTTGAATTTTTTAAACTTTAAAAGCCCTAATTTTTCATTTAAATATTGTATTTTCAACTTGATATTTATACTTTATATGCAAAATAGAGAAAATGCATTTTAACCCTGTATTTTGGTTGAAAGTGCATAAATAGTCTTGTAAAATAGAAAGTGCAAAAATAACCATGGATTTTGTTGACCGAAATGCCTACGGTTTGGCCAAAAATCATCAAAATGACCATTTACCTTTTTAAAGTAATTTTTTAAAAAAAATGTGAAAGACAATAGTACCCTCATTCCCCCATTTTCATCTTCTCTTCTTTCTTACCCGCGCTCCAATCAGCGTTCCAATCTAAACCAGATAGAAACCACCCTCTCTAGCCGATGCTTCTCCCTAATCGTCGCCCACCACCCTCCTTAACTGCCGCTGCTCCATAACCATTGCAAATTCAGCGACAATGGGGGTCTGGGATGGTGGTGGAGGGAGAGAGGAGAAGGAAGGGTTGGATGGCGAATCAAGGCGGGGTTAGGGTTGAGGGCGGGTGGAGTGCGATGAAGGAGATGTGAAGCGCGGTGGCAGGGCTAAGCTAGGCTTGAGGTGGAGCACAGTGCTAGGTTAGGGGGAGAGATGGACCGCAGTGAAGGTGACAATGCTAGGCTAAGGCCGAGGTGGAATGAGGTGCTAGGCTAGGGAAAAGTGGAGTGCAGTGGGGGGCTAAGCTAGACATGAGTGGTGGCGTGGCTAGGCTAGGGTTGAGCGATGGCGGGCAGAGAAGGAGGTGTGGTGGTGGTGCTGGGGAGGTGGTATTGGAGGCTGGGAATGTGGTGATGGAGATGGGTGGGGAAGGAGGCGGATTAATGGCGGTGGTGCCTTGGTCAGCGATGGTGGTTAGCGGCGGCATCAGCAGCGGTGCTCAAGGTTTAGCGCGTTGAAGATAAAGAAGAAGAAGCATAAATGGTAGCTGAAGAAGAAGAAGAAGAAGTGAGGGGGGGATGGTCTTTAGATTTTTCAGTTTTAAACTTAAGAGTATTTATTTCTTTTCATGTTTGGTCAATCGCTCACTTTTTGAGTCAATGTCGAAATTGAGCAAAATTGGTATAATTTTACAAAAACACGGGGCTAGTTTCACACTTTCAGATTTTACAGGGTTATATTCGCATTTTTTCAATTTAATAGGGGCATTCTTACACTTTTTCCCACCGAACATTACTTGTAATTTTACATTCAAATATATTATATACCACCTTTTGAATTATATTGTTCAGTGCATGGATTTTTTCAAAATAAAGTAATGCTTATTAAATTTAAACCTCCTCTTAAAACTTAGTCTCATATAATTGATTAATCTCATTACATGGTCTTGATAATGTTAGAATACAACTATACAAATAAAACAATATGACATGCATGATTAAATTAACGCGTTAATTAACTTAATAAAGAAAATCACAATACAGTTCCACATCGCAATAAATAATGATTAGCACAGGTCACCTTCGACACACTACATGAATTATATATTGAGGTGTTTTACTTAATTTTGATGAAATTGCATGGTCAATAAATTACTTCGTAGTATTATAATTCTTTAAACTGGCAGCTGTTTAAGGGCAACCTACTGACCCCACTTGCCATTGTTTAATAATTTTATTGACGAAAAAAATCATATATCTATTTCCTTCGTTTAATTGAATGTGACACACTTTCCTTTTTAGCTTGTTTTTTGGATTTGACACACTTTTATTTTATGACAAGATTCCTTCAATTTCATCCATTCATTCTACTTTTCACTTTCTAAATTCAATTTCATCCACATATTTCATTCAACTAAATCCAAACACCTAAATCTACGTTGCCACATCCAACGAAACGGATGTAGTATTAAGTTTCTGTTAGTTATATTTTCTCGTGTTTAAACTTAATTAATTAGTGTTAAATTATACCTGTGATTGTTGGTGAAATTTGAGTAACAATGTTCGTAAAGCAATGTACTCCCTCTGTTTCATTGGATGTGTCACACTTTCATTTTTAGGTTGTTTTTGTGAATTTGACACACTTTTCTTTTATGACAATATTCCTTCAATTCCATCAACTCATTCTACTTTTCACTTTCTAAATTCAATTTCATCCATATATTTCATATTTCATTCACCTAAATCCAAACACTTAACCATATGGTGCCACATTCAACGAAACAGATGTAGTATGGTCATTGGTTTTAAAAACAAACAGTATAAATAAATAACGATTTTCGAAAACAGATTTCGAAGAAAATAGTTTTGTTTGAAAACTGAAACTGTGGGCGTGATAAATCACTGTCTCTGAAACAAAATTTGCTTAACCCGTAATGCAAAGTTCTACATGGGAGTTGTTTCCCAAGGTAACACAAAACCCTCCATTACTCGTGCACTCAAGCAGCGGAGGAGGAACACGTAAGTATTTAGCTCAGAGAACGTTTAGAAAACAGTGGAAGAGAAGAGGAAGAGATGTGAATTTTTTTGAACTGTTCATGAACACGCCTTATATAGGCACACAAATCAACAACTGTAACTCATAACGTGGAGCAGTTCAGAGAATGTGGAACATTTTGAAAATCTGTTTTGACTGACTAACATATAGGAACGGTCATGGGCCAATTAAAATTCAGAATCACGTTGAAAACCAATCTTGACTAAAGGGTTAAAACTATTTTTACTATATCAGAAAGTTTCAAACTTGTTGTAACCACGTATGAAATATAAGGAGAAAAAATAGGGTTTAGTTTTAAAACGTTTGATTATCTGAGAAACTTCATAAATGATGGGCTCTTAAACTAATCTGGACCAAAAAGATTAATATGGGTTCAAGAGCCAACCCCTCACCACACCTCACTTCGTCGACGACAGTAGCGTGCACAATGGTCTTTATTCCTCTTGCTTACTCAAGGTAGTAGTGAAATATTTCCATATTTAAACTACACTCATTCTTTCCAAACTTTCCACGTGGGACTAATAGTAAAGACATCTTTTTCCCTTTTTCCTTTTAAAAATTGACTTTGGGCTGATTGGCCCATGTGTTAGTGATGATAAATTTAATTGGACAAGTTTTATATGAATTATATAGGGGATATCTCTCGCGGGCCCACCTCTCTATAACAAGGATTGACGAGGAGATAAATTATGGTGTTAAAGAGTCACATGTCATTTCTTGGTGCTCAATATGAATCCTTTTATTGGATGAGATTCCATCTTGAGGTTGTCATAATTTAAACTCTAAATAAAACACAAACAATTGTACGATATAAGGTGAGTGTAAATTACTGTACGATATTCACCTATTTTTTATGATGTTACGATATTAAAGTTCATTATTTTTTTATCGGGTTTTACATAAAATTCACCTCTTTTCATCACTAATTTGAATATCGTCTTTAAATCAACCATACTCATCCCACATAAATATCTCGACACATACCTAAAATTCAATTTGTTATACACTAATTTTATGGTTGAAAATTTAAAGAGTATATCTATATAAAAAATCATAAATAAAATATGATCGTGTGACGCATATAGAATTGTAACAGATGTACATTATTATCCATACCCATCCTATTACATATGATGGGTATCATTTACAATTTTACATACTTATAGGCATCAAATTTTCATCAAAATTACCTCAATCTCTATTTTTTCTTTTTCTTTTTTTTGTTATCGGAGCACCTCTATTCTATTAGAGCAAGCGCGGGACATACTTCACAAAATTTTGTCCCATTGCCATCGTTTATAGTGTATCAAATTTTATTAGTTTTAATTGCTAAAATGACCCTGCAATCTCAGAAAGTGCCAATATAACCTTGCAATCTCAGAAAGTGTCAAAACAACCTTTGATTCCGTTGACTTTTTAGTCAACTTTTGATTGACCTGATTATAATGAAAAGATGATTTTACCCTTACCTTAATTTATTTTTTAAAAAGGAATAAAAGAAATCATTCCTTCCCCTATCTTTCTTCCTCGTTTCTGGTGTTTCTGGTTACTTTTCTTCCCCATTTCTGGGCATTCTTTCTGTCACCAATCTTTCCCACATTTTTATTTTTCGCTGAGCCGAAACTGAGCTGGTGGGGGAATCGCAGTTAATCGCAAGGGAGGGATGGGGAGGCGCTGGGGTTTTGGGGAGATGGAGGAGGATTGTGATATGAGTTTTGGGGATATGGAGGAGGAGCGCACAATGCTGGGAAGGGGTAGGAGGAGCGCGGCGGCACTGGGGAGGAGGAGGGCGCTCTGGGGAGATGGAGGAAGAGAAGCGCGCACCGGGGAGAGGGAGGAAGAGGGCGGATCGCGGTGCCGGGGAGTGGGAGGAGGAGGCTCTAGGGTTTAAACTGTAAGGGTGGCGACGCTGGCTTATCACAACGGATGGAAGGTTATGGGCGGTGGCGGTGGGCAGGATGATGGCTTATCATGGTGGAGGGTTACAGGTGGCGGCGCTGAGAGAATGATGGTTTATCATGGCGGAGCGCACGACGGAGGTTGTGCACGACCAAAGGCTATGCACGACGGAGGCAGCGATGCAAAAAGTGGGGCAGAACAAGGAGCATTAGGGTTTGAAGAGAAAGATAGGTTTTTCATACAAGGGTATTTTTTTATCATTTTATTCTACAGTCTTGCCTGAATTTATGTGGTCAATGTCGAAATTAGGAATTTTGGTTATATCGACACAAATTTTTCGAGATCTAGAGTTAGATTGACACATACAATAATAAGTTAATTGACACCTTTTGAAATTGTAGGGTTATATTGTCACTTTTAGCCTAAAGTCAAGGTTATAAATGTATTTATTCCATTTTATTAATATCTCCATTTGTTCCAACATTGTTTTTTGAGAAAAATATTTTTACAACCTTACATAATTCATATAAGTGTTAATATAACTTTTTGATAATTAAATGTGTAAATATAACTCTAAATAGTAAATGTAAGTGTCAAACATATTCTGGCAGATATAGATGGAATTTGGTAAAAGTGCCATTTTGCCCCTATTTTTAAAAAATGGAATTACATTTATACCCCCAAAACCCTATTTTTCTTTAATCTTCTATTCTATCTTTCTTCTTTTCGTCCCACACATAATCTTTTTTTTTCACTTTTTCGGAAAGGCAACGGAGATGGGGATGGGTGGTGGCGGAGTGTCGCAGTCTGTTCTTTACAGTGTTGAGCGGGTAACGGTGGTCTTCTTCTCTCGCCAGCGGTAGGATTTTGAACGGGTCATGATGGGTGTCGAACTCAAGAAAGGGTCACGGTAGGGATTCGAGCGGATCGCAATGGTTTGATTTGAATCTCTTAAACGGCGAGGATGGCGTAGGAGAATCTTCCGGTAGTGGTAAGTGGTGAATGGTGGTTGGGAACTTTTGGAAGTTGTGGCTTTAGGTCTGGTTCTCCAGCGCGACTAGGCGGTAGTGATTTGTGGCGGGAGAGTTGAGCGGTGGTGGGGGTTGCGAGGAAGTGGGGATGAGGGGTCACAGTGGCTTGGCAGTGGGGATTTGTTGCGAGGAAGTGGGGATGGCTGGTCAGTGGGGGTTTATGGTTGGCGGGAAAGCTGGGCGGTGGTGGTGGGTTGCTTGGAAGTGGGGGTGGTTGGGCAGTGGTAGTTTATGGCATGGGGAAGTGGTGGTCGTAGGTTGTGGTGGTTGGCGTGAGAGAGGCGGTAGTCGTGGATTGTGGTGGCCGGAGGTGGCAGCCTGCGGTGACTTAGTGGTGACGACCGGTGGTTGGGTAAGAGAGGGGTTTGAAGAATAATAAGAAAGTGGGGAAATAATTTTCAACTTTGGACCAAAGGGTACTTTGGTCATTTTTGGTTAATCAATAGTCGGAAATGACAAGTCAATGGCGGAATATACTCCGGAGGGTTATATTAGCACTTTCACTAACTAGTTATGGTTGTTTTTGTACTAAAATTTATTTGAGTATAATATTGACACTTACTCAACTAGGTAGAGTTATACTTGTATATATTCCCTTTTTCATTCAAAATTATCAAATTTTGACCATATATTTGAACAGATACACGACCAATAAAATTATCATATGAGATACCGTTAGATTCGTCGTAACGTGTAGTTTCTAAATGTCATCTTTTTATGTGCCGTTAATTTACGCAGTTGCTTATATATTTACAGTTAAACATATTTATTGGACACTATAAAAACATCGGTGCAATTCGAGCTGGAATGGAAGGAGTATTTCTTTTAATACTTCCAATTTCAGAACGTCAAGCAATCTATTCAACTATTCATCTTCTCTTTGAGCGTCACAAACGGGTGAATAAATTGACTAGTAGCTTCAATGCTTTAACTACGTGGAGTACGTTTCATATTGATTTCATTAATTTATATTGATATACGTGATATATTTAGCAAAATAAGCTAGGAGGTTGCTTTTTTCTAGTCTTGCTTCTTTTATCTTCTACTTTTCGCTTTTACAAAATTACAATAAAATAATGAATATACTCCATCTGTTTCTATATTTGTGACATACTTACCTTATTGAGATTTTTTTCAAATGACACACTTTACATTTTTGACAAGATTCATTCAATCTCATCCACTTATTCTATCTTTTAATTTCTATATTCAATTTTATCAGCTAATTTTCTTCACATAAATTAAAGAAGCTAAAGTTAGTGTGCCACTTTTAATAAAACGGAGGAATAACTATAAATAGAATTGTGCCCTTTTGAATACGTTATTGTTTGTTGGTGACATGGAGGAGCATTAAATGTTGGATGACACGTGTACCTGCTACCGGTGCATTTTTGTCAACTAC
Source organism: Rubia tinctorum (assembly GCA_032355605.1). Lineage (NCBI taxonomy): Eukaryota > Viridiplantae > Streptophyta > Magnoliopsida > Gentianales > Rubiaceae > Rubia > Rubia tinctorum. The sequence continues at coordinate 12,547 of JAULKM010021418.1, forward strand.
GTGCGTATTTAGTATTCTGTAGATACTACTCATTTCAGATTGTAGAAATTTGACATTCAACGTAGTGGAGCAAAGTGTTTTAGTAGTACTAGGAGTGTTTTAAAAGTGTTAAAAGGAGTTGTTACGTGGAATTTATTTGAATTGAATTAAATTGAAGTTTAAACAAGTTCGGGAGAGCATGATCTTAGCCAACACAGATCTTGTTTTATATGGTCTAAAACTAAGTTAGATGATATTATCTTATAATTGTACTATAATTAGTAGGATGATTGATTATTTGTTATAACAGTTATGGCAACGGATTTATATATATAATTATAATTTGATCTAAAAAGTTAGAGGAACGGTAATTGTCATGATTGGATTGACGGTTAGGTGATCTAACATTAGACACTTTTATTAATTAAATTTTAAATTCATTGAAAATGGGTTAGTTCTATTGATTGATATAAGTATTTTATTTTTCTAATACTTTCTTTGCTCTTATTTAATATTTTATTTGTGACTTTTTAGTGTTAAAAGTGTGTTATTTTACTTGTAAAATTCTATTTATATCAGAACGATATCATGCTTTATTTTTAAGTTTACTATAACTTATATTTTCGAAACATCAAATTTTTATAACTTGTGATTGTACATATAAATACATTACTAGTTAAACACATTTTGTTTTTTTTGTTTTTTAAAAAAAGGTTAAAGTAGAAGGTGAAGGAGGGGAGGGTGGATGATGACGAGGTGACAAAGTGATAATCTGCATATTTGGTGGTGCTTTTGCAGTGAACGTAAAGGTTAATGGATAAGTCATTTCCGCTTGAAAGTTTTTCATTCAAAAATTTAATTGACATGTTCATACCGCCGTTTCTCCACTAACCTACTATTTTAATATTAAACATCTCCAACAAATATGACATTACAATTTTCTTCTTCTTGTAATCGGGATACAAGAGATTATCCTTCTCCCCGAAAAAAGGATGCCAACACTTTGGACTTACCTTTGAATTCATCAACAACCTCCTCGTACATATTAATCCAAATTCCTGTGCCCAAATATTCACCATTACTCCCTGATGCTACTTCCAAAGACAGTTTTTATGAAAGGACCACACCAAGTAATACATCTCCCTTGAAAAGTTCACAATAATTAAACTTTCAATAACCTATAATAAAACTAAAGTTTCAACATGCCCATATCACTCATGCCTTCCAATTTTTGCTATTGCAACACGGGCATGTGATTCTCTTCTCACGACCAAAGGCACATACAAAAAATTCATCAAAAATAAATGCGTAATTTTTATTGGAACGGAGTAGAATAATTTTGAGTGGATGTGGCCTTCACCATAAAATCGCATTATCAACGACTCAATTTCGCCTTATGTGATGATTATGAACAAGTCATGGGAATATACAAGTGTCATTAGATTGGACTAATTACACATGTATCTCGTGAAACAGACATGCAAAGCACTCACTAAAGTAACACAACAACCATTTCATTTTCCACTTATGCCACAAATATTACACGAAAATCAAAATGCAGAAGTACAAAATATATACTCCTTCCGTCCCAGCAGAATTGGCATGTTTGCTTTTTCAAAATCAAATTTGATAAACTTTGACCATTAATATAAATTAATA
>JAULKM010021428.1:0-14183 GCA_032355605.1 Rubia tinctorum
GTTTAATCGGTTCAAATATTTGAATATTTGAATATTAAATTTGGTTCGGGTTATTCAAATTCGGATTATTCGGTTTTTGGTTCAGTTTTCGGTTTTTTGCCCACCCCTAAATAGATGTGTCGGCCTCATTCTGCAAACCTTTGTATTAACTGTGACCGGGTCAATTCTGGAGGCCATAAAGTGGTACCACCCATTCATCTCGGGCGTGAGGTGCTTCTTCGGAATCTTTGACTAGCCTTGTTTGACAAGAGAATCCACATCGGTTCCAGGCCTACTAATCATCCAAACGATCTCCTTCGCAGTTGCCTTGGTATGCAAGATATTCATCCTCATCGAAGGGAACATTTTGCAACCCATACAAATCGTTTACAAATTCTAATGTTAGTTTCACCATTTTCTCCCTACAGAACGTCTCATCCCACGTTGAACCATACCTCAAATTAGCATAGAACTCAGTTACTATACTAAGGTTAAACATTGGAGGAATTTCACACAATTTCTCCCATCCGAGTGCCTGGATAGATTCTTCAAATAGGGGAGATGCTTCTATTCCTCTCTCTCCGGGAAAGTTTGCCATGTTCTGTAAGTTTGTTGGAGTAGCCTTTCCTACTCCGTCACGAACCTCTGCTTCTGCCGTATAATATTGGATTGCTTCTCTGAAGAGTAAGGAGATGAATTGCGTGACTTTTTCAAAGGAGGTTTCGATGTCATATCCTACAAAGTGAACTATAGCAATTTAACAAACACCTTTCATGCATCATAAAAACCTAAACAAAACTAGTGTTGATGAGCATCAACAAATATAGGAAGGAAATTAATAGAAGCCTAGGTATATAGAAATATAAATGATGAACATTAACACAGTGTACATAATTGCAACATCGAGCAAAGTTCCTATCGTAATGCAAAGTTTATGTAAATTTAACCAATAGCTTGTAGATTAATGATAAATAATCTTGTAGATTCATGAATAAACTTCGTAAGTGGGCTTACCTTATTCCATTACAAAATTTGGGTTGATCAATCGATGGTGATTGCAGGGTAGATTTACTCTCCGAATGTGTGAATAAGAAAATGATAGAAAAATGGATCTGCACTGTTTTTAATAAGCAGCAAAAGTTAGCACCTGTACAAAGTTGGGAAACTGGTACCTATGCAAGATAAAGCAGTTGCCTAAGGCTGCTTTAAATCAATTTTAATGATCATGTTTCCAACCCGAGAGCAAAGGACTAAAAAACATTCAAAGTACACAGCACCGGTACCAACACCGGTGCCCGAAATGAGGAAAACTGGTGCCCATTTAGGATGAAACAGATGCATAAGCCTGCTTTACATAAATAGTTTTTGTGTATTTTCTAACCCGAGAGAAAAGGTATAAAAATATTCCAAGTCCACAGCACCGTTACACATACCGATGCTGGAAATTAGAAAAACAGCTGCCAATACAAGATCAAGCAGCTTCCTAAGCCTGCTTTAAATATTTTCTTGTCTTATTTTTCCCAACCCGGGAGCAAATGATAAAAAAACTTTCCGACTACACAACACCAGTAAAAATACCGGTGCTGGAACTGAGATAACCGGTGCTTATAGTTGATAAAGCAGTTGCCTATGGCTGCTTTAAATCAATTTTTGATTCTTATTTTCAACCCTAGAGCTAACTGCAAAAATATATTCAAAGTAAACAACACCGGTTTGTATGCCGGAGCTGACGATGACAAATACAGGTGCCACTTATGAAACAGAGCACATATTTTATTTTCAGCACTGGTTCTGTATACTTTGACCAGTGCCGGATCTCATTTTGAATATTACGGGAAAAAATTTAAACCAAAGGAGAAAATAGAAATGAGCAACACTGCATTTCATACGAACTTAACCCCAATTCCTATTTTAATATTAGGACACTAGAAAGTACACAAAAGTATAATGCTAATTATGGTGATAACAAGCATCTTCTCCTTTCCAAGAGAACATCACCCCCAACAATTTGACCACTCTCATCAACCCACAATCCATCTCCATGTAATCGTCTACCGACTAAAGCTACACTCACATCTTCCAAACTTGGAAAAATAGATGGGAACTCAAGACATTCTTCTTGGACGGGCAAGAAAATATCCTCTTCAAAGTAGAACTTCTTCCCATGAAGGACCACATGCCACTTCACGTTGCTAGGATCCCGGACCAAACAAACCTGGCGTGCCTAGGCAGCTAAGATGAACTTGTCATCCTCGAATTCAACTCGGGTGAGGTCCACCAATGTGAAACCCATGGGTTTCTCCGTACAAAACCCATATCCATTATCAACCCACTGGCACTTGAAAATCACAACTTTGAACTCAACATAGTCCAACTCCCAAATTTCTTCAATCACCCCGTAAAAGGCCATCACTGTTACATAGGGTTTTTGTCTTTCTTGCTAGACTGCCACATCGATTGAGATTTAATGTAAACTTCACTATTCTGTGTGGTGCTCTTGTTGTGGAAACGCGGGCTATCCTCTGCCATTGTATGGTGTTCAAGCTTGAACACCATAGATTCGGGGTTTCTCCATTGTGCGGAGAACTGTATTAAAATATAAAAAATTAATTTTAATAATGTGTACGTACGTATTAGTAAATATACATGTAAAATGGTAAAATATCTGGAAGAAGGGGCAATCAGATGATCCTTCAACACCCATTAGTACTGCAAATAAATTAACAATGTTTAGAGAAAAATATATAGCCTTATGAAAACAACGTGGAACGTTAGCCATGTGTCGCAGGAACATGTCGGTTTGAACCAGTGGCTAAGTCGACATATACCAGCGACATCGCCGGTTAGTCATCTTGACCGATATCTTGACCAACGCAGAAATGAGATCCCAGGAAGAAATGTAAAGTAAACTTAAATGCCTACATGTGACGTCGTTAAGACACGGTATTACTGATGAATAAATCAAGACGCTTGTGATTTGTGATGTCTAATGCATAACTTGAAATAAGAATATGAGACATCGCACACCATTCGCATCAACCGAATGACGTGCGACTAGAGACCGACTTTGCATGCATCGGAGACAACAACGTGAAAAGACACAAAATCCCGGGAAACATGATGCATTACGAAGATAAAATTACACAAAAATGTCCTAAAACAACCACTAACAAATCTGTAAGAAAACTTAACACCCTAACAAATTTGGGTAAGAACTAGAAAATGAAAAATACAACCCAAACAAAAGCATAGATTAAACAAGGTGATGTAACAGTTGCAAAAATTTAGGCATTAGAAGAGTAAAAATGCATACCTTTGTCAGAGGAGAAGGGGAAATTAATGTGATGAGCAATGTTGCACTTAATTCCTGTTGACATCGCTAAAGTATGAGGAATTGTTGCTCCATTAAAATTTGCGATGGATGAAGACTTTTTACTACAACTACATTTACCTCGGTTTTTTCATGACTGAAAATCAAGTTAAAAACCCCTGCAGAACCGAGGTAATAAGTGTTGTTTCTTGTAGTGATAGAACTACATTAATAGAAACTTTCAAGGAAATAATTAGTATTGAAGAAGTGTCACAACTCCGACTGTTGAAAAAATCAACACCAGGGATCACCAACTCACCACCTTAACATACTAAGCCAAAATTATGGGTCTATCTTTCACCAAAATTTCATGCTTATTTAGAATATGGTTAACTTCAAAGGAAGTAAATTTTAATAATGTAGCGATAGATGATTCTACTTGGTAATCAGAAGAAAAATGATCCTTGATAACATTTAAAGAGACATGAGTGATAGGAAAAGTATGAGGAATTGTTGCTCCATTAAAATTTGCATTTATGGATGAAGACTTTTCTGACTCAATATGAACATGTAAATGGAGATTCTCTAAGGCTAATCTCAAAATTTCAAGTTATTGAAAATGATGATCTTCCACAAGGTCTTCTCACTAACTACGATTTGACAGATGAACTTTGAATCTTATGTATTTTTCCTTCTCATCTTCGATTTTAAATCCAACGCTTCACATTATTTAATCAGGGTATGGAAACTATACTTTTAGTGTGCATGCAAGGTAAATATTAGATTGGTTTCACTTGGGATTTTAGCCTTATAACATTCAATGACCTTAGGCATTCCACAAAAACATGTCTTTCCTCTCGGGGAAAACATCACTAGTGTGATTTCTTCTCTCGTAAGATTGGAGAGATCACCAGCCTTTTTGAATAGGTCAATGCGATGATTGGATAAGGGGACTAAAAAGATTTTTGTTCACCATCTCCACCTTATGCCAACCCCTCTTCACGCTTTCCATAGCCTTAGGGTAAATTTGATTACCTTACACAGGGATTGATTGAAGCAAAAAAACATGTTTTTTGTGCTTATAGAAAAATGATGGAATTGATGCGTTTATGAACATTGGTTTCTCACTTACAATTTTTTTCATAAATTTTTTAAATTATTTGAAATAACATTCACTATTTTGAACAAATGTTGTTTGTGTTTAATTATTTTTATATTCTTATATGTAATAAATTTATATTGGTGTTAAGAGATTATTAAAAATGAAAAAAATCATAGAACTACTAAATCCAATTACTAAAGCACGATACGAATTAACCATTTGGATGGGCATGACATGGAATGCACAAAGCACGTTGATGTATTGTGGGTAATTTTTTTAACCACACGACATAGCAATGTATGAAGAACAATTAATGAGTACATGTATGGAAATAAACCTTGTATCATATCTGGCACGAACCTGATACAAATATGATACAGAGCCAACTTTTTTTGTTCATAGGTTGATTTGTTATTTCCAAATTAGATTTTACCATTAATTTATGGTCATAAATTCAAAATTACTAATTATTATCAACTTTTTGGGAGGTGGATGTATTGAAACATTTACGTGATAGGCAAAGTATGATGAATTGTTACTCCATTAAAATTTGCATTTATGGATGAAGACAATTCTGACTCAATTTGAACATCCAATGGCAAACAACTCATTAAGCTACTCCATCCTCATTCATATGTTTCCAATTAAGCTAAAATTGGCAATTATATGATGTGGAAGTTTCAATTTCAAGTGCTTCTCGAATATAAGGGTTTGTTTAGCTTTCTTGACTGAACAATTCCACGGCCCCCTGCTTTCGCAAGCCGCTAATCCACACTGGAATCCCCCACGTTGGACGACAGCTCTTTCACGGCGAACTCCTCTCACACCAGCAACTCCTCTAAGCAGGACTCTTCTCTATCCAGTAATGCGTCTCTTACGCTACCTTCGTAGATTACCAAGGATAAAAGGCTTCAGGCCCTTCTTCGGTCGTTGCTTATCGAGGAGGCCATGCTACAGACCATCGGTGTTTCCATGGTGAGGGAGATGTTGGATGACCTTGTCGGTGCCTTCGGAAACTCCTCGGTCCCCTGGGAACCACAACTCCGCTACAAACTCCACAATATCTGTCGTGGCTCCACCTAAATCCTGGAGTTCCACCACCAGTTTACCAGCGTCCAGCTCGCCCAGTCGTTACTGCCGTCTTACTCGGATGTCGTCGCCTGTGCTAGGAGTAACGAGATATTCCAACAATCATTCCTTAGTTTCGGATCTGTTCTGAGGCATTTCCAGTGGCCTTTGCTGCTTCTTCGTCTATGTTTTCGTGTAGCCGTGGTGATGGTTCTAGTCGTCCTGCCAAATTATCAGGTTGTGGCTCTAGTTTTTGTGGTAAAAAACACTAGAACCCAAAATGTCATATTTTTCACAATTCTGGTCATACAACTCTATAGTGTTCCAGGCGCTACTCCGCTACTCGCCAATATGAGTTGGAAAATCTCGCCTAGTTTCTAAGAGTAGGCAAAGAGAGAAATGGGATAACCCTTCTCTCTTCTTTTAATCTTTCCTAGTTTTGTCCAAGGATATTGAATCCAATGTTAAAATTGGCTTCAATGCTAAGGGAGTAGTTAATTTACTTGTGGATCTAATTTGTATTCATGATTTGGCAAAGATTTTGTGAGACTCTAAGTCTCCTCATCCTTTTATATTTATGAATATCATGCTTGATTTAATCTTTACGTTTTTTTGAAATGCATGTTAGATATCTTATTATACACAATAGTTATATGTTTCATGTATGGTGCTAGGTTTGTTTTCCCCATGGGAGTTTTCGGTTAGGATATTCGGGGTCATGAGTCCTCGAATATGTGAGTATATGCACATAGGCTGTGTGCACTGAATCCACACAAGTGTATGTCTGATTTCTACTAGAATATTTTTCCCCGATGCAAGGCATGATAGTTTGTAGAAACTAGGGTTGTAGGGTAGCGACAATTGTCGTTTCAACCCTAGAGTCATCATGAGTTGCAGATTTCTTTTGTCTCTATGAGCCTAGGGAGAAGCGTTCATAGTGGAGGCCCATGATGTAATTCTTTAGGGGAAAAAAGAGTGTGTAACGGCTGGAACCCTTAACGTACTTTCCTAATTGCAGAGGTGGTGGTGATAGAATATACGTGGACACCTTTGTGTGACAGACATCAGGAAGTGTCAACTACAGACCACACTATGTGGCATATACATTGGGATAGACTTATATGTCTTATATTTGATCAAATCTAGGATCAAATTCTTCTACCGATCATGTTACGTAAATATCCCAAGGCTTATTCTAATATAGTTTATTCTCGTGAATTGTATGCTTAGTAGTTTTTAAACAACTCCCCTCCCCCCCTTCCCTAAAAATAAACCTTGTTTATGACACTAGCTATTCCCAAAACACAATTGAAGTGACACTCGATTGTAAGTCTTGCATAGTTAGCTTTTGAATCCTAGCATCTCTGTGGACGACCCCAGACTTGCCACTAGCTACTCTTTGGTAGTTGGTAGTGAGTGCGGGAGCAACATTATAAATTCCTATCCATGTGAAGCACTCCATGGGTTAATCAATATCCCTTGAGAAAGTATTGTTTGTTAGCAACCCTGTAGAGTGCGGATATGTCGTTCTATTCCTATTAATCATATTGGGCATAATCTGTTTTCTCATAATTTGTCTTTATATGATATGTTGGTGGTTTCTGATGTTACAAAATCTAATTTCCAGTAGTAAACTTGCGAAGGACTTGAATGTTGTGATTTATTTTAATGAGAATTCGTTTGTGATTCAGAACCGATCCACAAAGGAGGTCGTGGGCCAAGGTCGATGTGATCACGGTCTTTATGTGCATGAGAGAAGTGGTGTTGCCTTTGTTGCTTATGTTCAAGCTAATAAACATAAAGCTTCTTTTGATATTTGGCATGGTAGACTAGGCCATACTTCCCTTTCCCTTATTTCGTTGTTAAAATAAACTAAATCTTGTTGACGTTGTGTCTTTACCACTTAAACATTCTCTATGTTTGCCTTGTGAAATGGAAAAAGTTAAAAGGCTTTCATTTGTGGGAAATCCTAGATGGGCACAGGCTGTCCTTAATTTAGTGAATTGTGATATGTGGGGCCCTGCTCCAGTTTTATCTGAAAGTGATTCTCTTACTATGCCCTTTTGTGTAGACAATTTCTCGCAATTTACTTGGTATTATTCGTTGGCGCAAAAATTAGATTTCCTAGAGACGTTCTAGCACTTCAGAACTTGGTTGAAAACCAGTTCTCTTGTTCGATCAAGGTTTTTTAGAGTGATGGGGAGCATAATTCACAAATGCACACCTACGATCCCATTTTGAAGAAATAAGGATTCTTCACCAGATTACTTGTCCATCTATACCAAAGAATAATGGTAGAGCGGAACATAAACACCGCCATGTTGCAGAAATGGGTTTATCGATGTTTTTCTCTTCTAGCTTGCCAATATCTTACTATGATGTTGCTTTCACCACAACTACCTACACAATCAACAGGCTTCCCACACTTGTTCTTCGCAATACATCACTATATTTTCTGCTCCATGATCTTCATTCAGACTACTTCAATTCTCACCCTTTTGGATGTCAGGTGTGTCCTTTCATTAAGCCATTTGCTTCTAATAAACTGCCCACTCACAATACCACATGCATTTTCGTGGGCTACAATGCTCAATTTAAAGTCGTCCGCTGTCTGGATCCAGTGTCCAAAATCTTTGGATGTCTCGACCTTTATTGATCCCGACTTGGATGATTTTCCTAGTCCCTCTGTGGCTCCTTTGTCTCCCACTCAAGATCCTCCTTTTGATCCACTTGTCCCATCATTATCAGCTAGTTCTCCTGCACCATCTACAACAACTTCTCCACTGTCATCTTCTGATTGCTCTCCTACGCCATCCGCTGCTGTCGACTCACTGCCTTCTCCACTGAAAGTGGGTCATCGCATGACCACCCACTCTCAAACAGGAAGTCGCACAACAAAATAGTACGTGGATTATGTGTTGACAGGGTTTCTTGTGACATTACTAGCACGGACCAAACCTCGGGGTTTCCATTATGCTCTCAAGGATCCTCAATGAGTAGCTGTTATGGATGAAGAAATAGGCACTCATCATAAGCAACACACTTGGGTGTACCGCCTATTGGTGTCAACATTATTGGATCCACATGGGTGTACCGCCTCAAGTATCACCAGGATGGTACTGTTTGTTGTTACAAGGCTCAAATCGTTGCATAGGGATATTCTCAGTGTCAGGCTTTGACTTCACACACACTTTCAGTCTTGTTGCCAAGGCATTTACAATCATAATCAAATTATCATTGGCTACTATTTTTCTTGGCCCTTCATCAGTTAGACGTTACGGTTGCATTTCTTAACGATTTTTTTGATGCGCCAGTCTATATAGAGAAACTAGCTAGTTTTACTGACTATGTTCATCCTGATCAAGTCTGTTGTCTTTGTAAGGCCATATACATACTCAAACAAGTTCCTCGAGCTTGGTTTCAGCAGTTAAGCTCCTATCTACTTCATCTGGGATATCAGTGCAATTCGGCCTACACCTCACTCTTCATGTTCTCTTAGGAATCGAGGATTCTAAATATGTTGGTGTATGTGGATGACATCATTCTTACCGGTAATAATCCTCTTCTCATTTTCGATTCATCACTCGCACTGATCATGAGTTTGCTATGAAGAATCTTGGTGCACTTAACTATATTTTGGGATTGAAGATCCCCCATTCCTCATCTTGACTTTTTCTGGGATAGGTTAATTATGCGATAGAGATACTTCAGCGTGCGGGTATGACCAATGATGCTTCTGTCTCCACACATTTTGTTACCGGTTCATAGCTTCACAGCTCCTTGGGTTATGAGTTCTCGAACCCTAAGCTCTATCGCTCGATGGTTAGTGCATTATCGTATCTGACCATCACTCGCCCTGATCTCTTATATGTGGTCAAATCCTAGCCAGTTCCTCTAGTCACCTCGTGAAGATCACTATCAGGCTATCACTCGCATTCTTAGCTATGTACGTGGCACGCTTCACTATGGCCTCTCTTTTCGGATACCTCCTGGTGGTCTTACACTCTTGGGTACTCCGATGCTGAATGGGTTCGTTGTCTCGAGACTTGTTGATCTACCTATGACTATGCTATTTTTCTTAGGGGTAACCTTGTCTATTGGAATGCCAAAGCGCAATCTCTAGTATCTCGATCCAGTTGTGAGTCTGAGTACCGTACTATGGAGAACACTGTGGGTGAACTTTCTTGGGTTGCAATTAGCTTAAGGAAATTTTGAGTCCATCTCTTATTGTCGTATCTCCTGCTTTGGAACAACAACAGTGCCATCTTTCTCGCTCAAAATCCGGTTGGTAACAAGCGGCCCAAGCATATAGATTTTGACTATCACTTTATTCGTTAACTTGTTGCCTTCTGAGAACGTCGTGTTAGTTATGTTCCATCATCGTTGCAGGTTGCTAATATCATTCTTGTCTTTGATTTTGATTGTTTATGTTATCCTTTCCCGGTAATTGGTTTTGGTGTATAAGTTGCAAACATAAGCATGAAAACAGAAATAAAAATCTCATCCAATGGGTACACTTGAAACAGACAAGCACCTTACTCAGTAGAATCAAGGCATGAAGCATGTGTCATTTGAATTAATCAAGAGCTATCATATATGTTAAGCAAAATCCTACAGGAAAAGATAAACAAAGAAAGCCAACATTCTTCCAAAACCCCTCACCATTCATAACCTAGATTGGATTACTGTGGAATAAGGGAAATGTTTGTTGGAATAATGTATTTCAGTCAATGTGCATTTTTCATATATAGTTGGAGAATTAATTACAGAGATAATTAATTCAGTTATTTTGAGTGATCGGAGTGTTTAGGTGGAAACCGCTTTCGATCAGCTAGCATCAATTATATTGGCCTTGCAGCTTATTATGCAACTGAACATATATGGTCACACACAAGCCATAAAATTGGATAAAAGAAATGACTAATTGAATTAGGAGCCCAGATAGTATTTATATGAGAATTTAGTTTAGAACGCATTAAATGTAATTGGGCTAGGCCCATATTGACTTGGATTAGGATTTCTTAGATTAATGACCATTCTGTATAAATATATATTTTTACAGAAATGCTTAGTATCAGATTATTAGAACTCTGCTGTTCCAGACGGCAGAAACCAGAAACTAATCCAATCATTCTTAGAAAACAAACCTCACCGTGAAGAGAAGAAGAAAGATTGGGTCTTTGCTTGTTGACCAACGTTTTAAGCTGATAGCGGTGTAGACGATCCTATCGTGCTGTGTGGATACGTATAGAGGAATCACATATGGGATTCTTGTCTCCGTGGTTGATTGAATCCGATGGTAAAACACGCTTCAAAGGTAATCTAAACTCTTAAACAGATTCGAAATAAATACATTCATGAGATCCGGGATTAGATAATTAATTTTTCACTAAATTAGATTTAATCAATTCCCAAGATTGGTATCAGAGCCTCTTGCATGTTTAAGTATGATCTAGATAATATGTGAATTAGATTTACATAATATAGTGTTTAGATTCGGGTTGATGTTTTAATCAAATTAATTATTGATTATTTAATTTGATTTAAACCCACTCAAAAAATTATTTTAAAAAAATTGTTCACCCTCTGAAATCACTGTTCACCGACGGGTACTGTAGCACCGCCGCTCGGTCGGCGGCGGTAGGGCATGGTGGCATTGGGTGCTGAAGTAATCTAGGCCAACAATTTTTTTATTCTGGGCCCATTAATCTGTAAGGCTCATATTCTATTTATTTAATGTGGCTAATATAATTTGGTGGGCCAAATTGGAGCATGGCTGGCATCGACCTAGCATGTCAGGTGGTCTGGACCGGTCGGTTCTGACTAGGCCATTTTTCTGGTCTGGTGTGGGTTGAACCGGGCCGGTTCGGCCAATTTATTTAGAAATAAATTAAATTAAATTTTAAAAATATGAATTAATAAAAATTAATTGACCTGGGCTAGGCTCAGCTAGCTAGTTTTTATTAATTTAATTTTTGAATGGGAGAAATTTTAATTTTAAATTTTAAAATTAAATATGAACAAAATTTTATTAATTAAGGCATTGGATGTGCTTGATTATTAAATTTTATTATATTATTAAAATAAATATAATATAATATTAGGTGATAATAATTAAATTTAATAATTTTAGAAATTAGATAAATTAATTTTTTTGGTACACGGATTGCCTAGTATACCTACTTTCTTTAATAATTTGAAATTATTAAATATGGAAAAGAATAATGATTAAGGTTAATAATTTTAGAAATTAGTTAACTTAATTATTATGGACTGCCTAATATATTAAGTTCTTTAAAATTTATAATTATTAAATATGTCAAAGGAAAATCATTAAGGTTAATAATTTTAGAAAGTAGGTAAGTTAATTATTTATGTATGGTTAATTTCATGATTAATTATGTGATTTTATACCAGTTTATTTAATATTTTATTGGGTCATTTATTTTAGAAATGAATGTATGCATATATGAATTGGATTAAGTGTAGGGTAATCAGTTACTAGTATTGCCCAACTAGATATTTAAATATGGTCTGCGTGCCATTTATTGAGTATTTTAATTGAATACGGTCTGCGTGCTGTTTATTGAGTATTTTAATTAAATACGGTATGCATGTCGCTTATTGCTATATTGTAAATTTATTTTCAATTTTATAATTTAAGTTGAAATAAATTGTAAGCTCGAGGAAAAGATCGAAGGATGTGATTCAATAACAAGATAAAGAGTTTGTCAAGATTATGGGTCCATACTGGGATCACTTTAGATGCATTTATTCATCGCATTTATCTATTGCTTTATATTATAAATGCATGCAATTGATTTATGTGTGTGGAATGATTATGAAGTTAGTTCACTAATGATCAAACCAACATAACGAACGACGGTCCCAAAAGTAATAATGAGCAATAATTTGTCTTTCCAAAACAAGAACACTCATTAAGCACTCGATCACTAGTGACATATTTCGCCAAAGCGATAGTGACACTTCTAATCTTGGGACAGATGCGGGTAGACCTAGTGAAAGGGTTCTACATGTTCGTTGTGGTTTGCTTGTCAATATCAGTGAGGGGTTCTCAAATGTTAAGGCAAAAGGAGATTGTAGTACATTGGATGTACCCTATCAACCAAGAGTGGTATTGGATACTATTAGCAATGAGATTGCTTACCTAAAATCAAAATAATTGAGACAAGCCAAGACATGCTTAAGACCTTGTGATTTTGAAAATCTTGAAATCATTTTATTCATGGGAACAACTTGGAGAGAATAAAATGATGAATAACTTCTAATAATGCGTGTATGCTTTTCTTTAAGTTACTCTATTTAAACAATTTTTATTGCATTTATTTATATTGTAGTAATCATGTATAACAACAACTCTTCTAATCTTCGTTCAATCGTTTGGAAGGATGAATTGAATGGCAGTTACTTTGCAATGGAACTTGATTATAGTTCTAATGCAAGAAAGAAGGAGTATGTCATTAAATTCCTGGAGGCCATAATGAGTACCGAATTTCAAGACAAGTTTTGAACTCATATACTTACAACATCAACCTGCAGTTCTGAGATATTATTCAGGAGCATGCTAGGGTTTAGAAGTTTGAAACATTTACAACCATTCTTGATTGTAACATCGAGAAAGGGAAGCTGGTGGGATCTTATGTTTTGAAAATGATTGGATCATTTGATAACATGGAGATACTTGGTTTTGCCTATGGCTGAGAGTTGGCCCATGACATCTATCTCTATTCACTCTGTGATGGTTTGGAACCATTTAAGTGGAAATGAAAAGACTTTGACTAACCTGTATGGGATGCTTAAAATAAGTTGAGTCAAGTGTCAAGATTGAGACCAAAAACAAGGTTCTATTGGTGCAAGAGCAAAAGGGATCTGAATCAAAAATTGAAGAATAAAGAAGTGGGACAGGGAAAGGGTAACCATAGCACCCATGCGCCTAAGACATAACATACTGTTAGGAAGAAGAAAGTTGTAAAGTTTAAAATGTCCCAATACTTCTACTGCAATGACACATGCTATTAGAAAGGGTACTGCTTCTTGTTCTTAGAGGACAAAGAATGGGTGAGTAGGTGACATTGTAGGTAAGTAAAGCAATGGTTGCTCAATTAACCGTAGGAACTTACAATTTATCAATGCCTTTTGGGCTTACACTAGATCATATAATAGTTATTTTGATCCGAGTGTGACAAAAACATATTCACCATTTTTTGTTGGGCACAGAAGGTTTTCCATTGTAATAGGGATAAATGGTAATTCCAATTTAAATAGACGTGTTGTAGTTTTGCAAAATTAGATAATTGTCTTCGTTTGCTTTATATGGATGAACAATTTTATGACGTAGGTATCAAAAAGGCTAAAAACAAATTGTTCAAGTTCGGGATACCTATGAATTGTCGATTTGGCCACATTAACATAAAGTGCATGCAGTGACTCCAGTGGGAAGGAACTGTGGAAACATTTGACTAGGAGTCGATTGAGACCTGCAAATATTGTGATGGCAAAATAAAAAAAGAACCCTTCATAGTGATGGATGATGGAGCAAGTGAACTATTAGGTCTTATTAATAAAGTGTTTTGTAGACCAAATGTGTTCCACTGTAAGAGGTGGATTCATGAATTCATTAGCTTCGCCAGCGATTTGAGTGGATATAGTTGTCTACTTGATGTGAGGCAAGTCTGATTCTTTTGAGAAATTTAAGGAGTTTCA
>JAULKM010021438.1:0-14183 GCA_032355605.1 Rubia tinctorum
TCATGGAAAAAAATACTCCTTGGTGTGTTAAAGAAGATATAGCTCTAATGTCTGCTTATTGCTTTGTTAGTGAAGACAAGCGAAGAGGCAATAACCAGAAAGGTGGTGTGTTATGGGATCGAGTCGCGAATCAGTTCGAGCAAATTCAGGCAGAAAATCAAGGAGAAATCAATCCAATAAATGTGGATCAAATGAAATGTCGCTTTAAACAACTTAATGAAAGTGCACAAAAATGGATTGCTAAGTATAAAGAGGCATACCGTTTGAAAATGAGTGGAATGAGCATGCAAGATGTCCAAACACAAGTTTTGACAATTTATGAACCAGTCGGTAGTAATTTACTTACTTGCATGTATATGAGGAAGTTACGTGTACACATCCAAGGTGGGAGATGAAATTAGATAAAGATATGACTCGATCTCATCCCGAAGATGAAGAGAGTAGCGAAGAAAGTAGAGACATCTCGAAACGTTCAAGGACAATTGAAGGTGGGGATTATATAATTCTGTCAAATTTCAATAATCCAATGAATGATAAACCAACAATTTAACATCCCAAAGGCAAAGATGCCGCTAAAAAGAAAGGTAAAGCCACGACATCTCAGTATTCTACTATTCCGGATAAATTTAATGCAGAACTTCGTGAGTTAAGGCTAACACAAAACAAAGAAGCTGAGATCATGAACGAACTTAGGACTGCGAAACTCAAATTGGAAAATGATAGGAACGACATTGAACGAGTTAAAGAGAAGATGAAAATGAAGAAGATGAAAATGCAATTTTTACAAAATTTGATTTCTAAAACTTGCTTAACCCCTGAAGAAGAGGATGTCCAATGTTGGTTAATGTCTGTGCTGTTCAATAATTAAATGTAATTTTTCACGCTTGTTTGGTTTTGTATGTGTCATTTATGTAATTTTAACCTTTTCTTGTGATTGAATTTTTTCATGTAATTTGAACTTTCGTAATGTAATTTCATTTTCTTTCAATAATTGATTAACTTTCATATCACTATAGCCACTTGGCTTCAAACTTTCTACTCTCACATTGTCCCAAAAGCACTTTGCTTGGACCATATGAAAAGATTTGTCAAATTACCTATAATAATAGCTATCACATGTTATTAGATTCCGAATTGATATTCAACCACTATCATACATGGGTTCGTTTGTTGGTCGGGAGCCATTTTACTTGAATTGTTATATCACTTTAAAAAAGTTTAACATCTTATACTTTAATTTGAAATCCACACCATGCCTACAATTATTGTGATATTTTTACTCCTATATATTCTCATCACATCCATATAAAAATCATCATCCATCTCATTACACAATGTCATCGAATGAAAAACTAAATGATTCAAGTTTTAAATTTGATTCTTTTCATTTCACTGAGTTTGATGAGTGGCAGGCAAACATTGTTCAATAAAATCAACATGTTGAACGCATCTTTGAAGATGTGATTACTAGTCATTCTCTTCTATTATTACAACTGATAGATCATAATCTCATAACCATGAGAAGGAATTGTGAGAGAGATCGAGAAGCAGGTGAGGTACTTTTTCACCGAATATTTTTCTGCTAATCCTGTGTACTCAGATCAACTATCCCGTCGTAGATTTCGTATGCAAAAACATGTATGTCTGCATATAGTTGAAGCCCTTACTGTTAGTACAAGATATTTTTAGCGAAGGTCAGATTCTACTGGTAGATTTTCTATTTCTTCGTTGCAAAAATGTACTGCAGCTATAAGGGTATTAGCTTATGGAACATCAGCGGATGCAGTTGATGAATACCGTCGAATTAGCTCAGTTGTAACAAATAAGTCTCTCAAACACTTTGTGCAGGGTGTCATTGCAAACTTTGGTGACGAATAT
Source organism: Rubia tinctorum (assembly GCA_032355605.1). Lineage (NCBI taxonomy): Eukaryota > Viridiplantae > Streptophyta > Magnoliopsida > Gentianales > Rubiaceae > Rubia > Rubia tinctorum. Next base: position 1,879 of record JAULKM010021438.1, read on the forward strand.
CTCAGATCGCCTACAACACAAGATTTGGCAAGGTTGTTGCACATCGGAGATCAACGAGGCTTACCAGGTATGGTAGGAAGTATTGACTGCATGCATTGGAAGTGGAAGAACTGTCCAACTGTGTGGGCTGACCAATATGCAGGTAGAAGTGGATCTCCAACGGTCATCTTGGAAGTTGTTGCTTCACAAAAATTATGGGTATGCCATTCATTTTTTGAAACACCTGGTTCTTGTAATAATATTAACGTACTAAACCGATCTCCAATTTTTTATGATATTCTAGAAGAGTGAGAACCAAAAATGAGTTATAAGGTTAACGGGCATGATTACAACATGGGGTATTATCTCATTGATGGTATATATCCCTCGTGGGCTGCATTTGTCAAATCAATTTCCTCTCCACAATTAGAGAAGCATGAGCTATTTGCTCAAAATCAGGAGGCTGCCAGAAAAGATGAAGAGCGTGCATTTAGAGTTTTACAAACCCGTTTTGCATTTATTCGACTACCTTGCCTTGTTTGGGATCCAGAATTTATGGGGAAAATAATGATGGCTTGTATCATTATGCACAATATGATAGTTGAGAATGAAAGAGACACATATCTTAACTATCATAATCCCATCGAATTTTTGGAAAATCTACCTACTAATGTACAATCTCATACTAGAAATAGAGTTGAGGATAGAGGTGAGGAAAATTTACAATTCTCAACTCAATGGACACGGCTAACTGCATACACGGTTAACATATCACAACTTCGCAATAGAAAAGCTCACACCGCTCTCAAAAATAATTTGATTGAGCACATATGAGCAAAAATTGGCAATAATAATAGCTTTTAAAATTGCTCTACAAAATTCATCTTTATGTTTCTTATATGTAATTTTTTGTCTTTTTTTATTAATAACTTTGTACTCAAATCTTGTCCTGTAATATAATTTGATGTATTTTAAAATTTGGTATTGAAGTGTTGCAAATGAACTTTTTTTTATGGCTCAGCTATTATATTTCTAATTATCAAAAAATTATTTAATAAATTCAAAAATATTATTATTTAAATATTACAAGATTTAATTAATAATTAATAATTTAAAATACTCCCTCCGTCTCAGCTAGAGTTGCACTCTTGCTTTTTGCACGAAGTTCAAGAGACATGTTTGACTGTTAATATGTTTATCTACGTATAATAACGATAAATAAAAGTTGATATTTAGAAACTACTTGTTACGACGAATTGAACAATATCATATACGGTAATATTATTGTTCATATATCTATTCAAATACGTGATTAAATTTTGATAGAGAATAGTGTTAAAAAAAGTAAGAGTGCAAGTTCAGCTGGGACCGAGGGAGTATAATATTTATATTTGGTATTAAAATAATATTTAAAGAGTTGTAATTTTTGGTTGGGTTGGTTCATTGATAAACCTTTTAAAAAAATAAATTTGTTGGATGAAAAATTGCATAAGTGGATGAGAGAGATATAATATTTAATTGGAATTTTTGGTTGGGTTGGGTCATGGATAAACATGGTCTTAGACTGCGTTTATCGGTGACCGCTGGAGGTGTCAATTTGGGTTATCGTGTCGGGTTGGAAACGTGTCGTGTTGAAACAGTTCGGGTTGAAACGTGTTGATTTCATTTTTTGTGTCGGGTCGGGTATGGTTGGGTTACTGTTGTGTCGGGTTGAAAACATGTCTGTTTTTTTTCTCGGGTGGGGTTGTGTCAGATCGAGTTAATATCTGGTCTGGTTACTGTCGTGTAATTTTTATACTCGGGTTAGGTCAAGTCGGGTCAGAATATTGTCGGGTTAGATTGGATTGGGTTACTTTCATGTCATTTTTTGTACTAAAGTTTTGTTCGGGTCTGATCACGTTAGTTAATTTTTATAATGTTTCATATTGGATTCAGATATATATCGAGTTGGTTCAGTTTAGATCGGGTTATTATGCTACCCGATTAAATTTGGGTTGGTTTAGGTTATGTTTCAATAATATTATTGTTACAATTGCACTATTATCTGGTTTTGTTTCATTGTAACTTGTAACATTCAGTTATACATTACTGGAAAACATGTATATAGGTGTGGTATGCCGTTGTTGGGAGAGCAATATTGGTGTTAGGAAATTCATAGGCACTGGTAGTCTGGTAAATGAAACAAAATATTGGCGCCTAGGAATAAATCCAACATCGGTTCACTGAATGATGTAGATATCGGTGCCTATAAAGAAAAATGTATGGATTTAATATTTTTCAACACCAATTTTGGTTGAATGACATATACCGATGCTAATACCGATGCCTATGACCAGAATAGTAATTTTTACTATTAAAATTGTGGTGGCAAAATATCTAACACCTATATCGGTGCTAGGATTGCATTTAATTTTAAATTTTAAAAAAATACTTAGAAGCAGCCCCACACAGCTACATTTTAATTATATAGGCACCGATATGTTGACGAATACTAGGGATCCTTAAGATACTGGCATAGAGAATTAACTACAAAAGTTAAGTCTGGACGGGTAATGGTGAGATACTGGAGAGCTCCAACCAAAGACCGAAAGAGAGTCAGATTCTTGAACTGGGGACTCGTACTGCCGTGAAGCTGGGAATTCGAAAGAAATAGTGTGGAGACAGGCACCGCATCTGAATCCCAGTCTGAGAAAGAATGTCCCTAGCATACTTTGCTTGGCCAAGAAGAAGTCCTGAGGCAGTAAGCGTAACTTCCATGCCAAGAAATTAATATAAAGCACTCAAATCCTTAATGGAAAACTCCTGATGTGTGCGATCAATGAATTGCCAAATAAGGGTAGACTCATTTCCAGTCAGAATAATGTCGTCGACATAGACAAGCAAATATAGCCGCGAAGAACTACGAGACATCACAAATAAGGAAGTATCAGCAAAACTGCAGCAAAAATTAAGCTAAGATGGATATGTGTTGAATCGCTGAAACCATGCATGAGGAGCCTGTTTTAGACCATAAATGGCCCTACGCAAATGACAAACATAGTCTGGATGAACTAGATCCTTGAAGTCAACCGGTTGAGCCATATAAACCGGAGAATCGAGAATGTCATTGAGAAAGGCGTTCTTGACGTCCAACTGATGAAGCAGCTAGACCCGCATTGTGGCAATGACAAGAGCGGTCCGAACGGTAGAGGCTTTGACCACATGACTAAAAGTGTGGTCAAAGTCAAAATCAGGAATGTGTATACCTGACTTATTCTAACACATCCAATTCCACTTGAATGCATCAAATCTTAGCACAATATTCATTTTTCCAATTAAAATTTTAATTCACATATTTCCCTCATTCTTTCATTTCTACTAAAAAATACATTCAACTTTAAACAATATAGGGAAAACTATTACTTTTTTTTAAATAAAATCCATATTAATGGGAGGGATGTTTATTAGGATCCCTAGTCCTATAAATCAAGAATATGCAATGTTATACAATACAAGTTGCAGGTACAAGGTTCGACTTGAACCGTTTAGTTTGAAAGATGCAAAAGGCAAAATGATTGCCTATCTAAAACAAAGAGACTTAGGAAAATATTGTAAGTGTTTCCGGTAGTAACGCCTCCACCCCATGTGTTAGTGTAATCTAAACGGACAAACCTCCAAGTTTTTCCTAAGTCATTAACAGAAAGGGGAAATGTGATATAAGATATCCAAAATGTGGGGCAAAAGGATATCATTATGAAAGCTTGATATCCCAGAACTTCCATCAGCTGTAAAAACTTCATGTTTTTCCCATAAGCAGAGGTCCTCCTTGTTCTTTTTTTTGTACTAAGTAACTATATCCTGAGTGGCTATGAAGGTAGCCTCCTTGAGTTGAGCCTGGATTTCTGGTTTCAATTTCTCAGTTGAAATACTAAGACATACTAAGTGTTGATCTTTTCCAAGGTTCCTTATTCATGTTTGATGCGATTGCAGAATGTTGAGGTGCTGTTGTTGAGCTCGTTCGTGACCGCGGACCTCCCTGAGTTCATCATGTTTGTTCTAAAGAATTTCCTCCTGAAACCAGACCTACAATTATACATATCACAAATCATATGTTTAGTAGAGAAAACAACTACAATCTCAAACTCACGTGCGATGCTTATTTATATTTTTTTAATGGATTTTGTCAATAATGATTTGTTTAGAAAATTGGAATTAATCTCTTTGGTTTATAGTAGGGGTGGCAGAATAAATATGTAACCCGCGGGTCAAGCAGATTGTCTATCATTAAACTCGGGTGGGTATGTGGGTAATGGGTTAAATGAATAATGGATTAAATGAGTAATGAGTTAAATGAGTAATGAGTCAAATGGGTAGTTCAAAAATATGGTTTGTGCGGGTTGGGTTTATGGGTTGACCGCAGGTTTACACATATGGGTTGAAACCTGTGAGTTTTACCCATATGGATTGGTAAATAAACACAAATGAGTTCATATATAGGTTGAAACCCGCGAGTTTACCCATTTTCGACCCGTGAGTTATATGATTTTCAATCCTCGGGTTGAGAGAGTTTTAACCCAACCAGTTTTGACCCGACCCAATTTTTGATCCGTCATAAAATAGGTCGAAATGAGTCATACCCATATTTTTAATTACCCATTTACCCAACCAATATTTGATCCGTCTGTCCATTTGTCACCCCTACACTTTATAGTTTATATGTTTAATTTTTTTTGGATGTTGTTACCCTTTATTTCAAACCGGGTGAATATACAAAGAGAATATGAAAAGAAAACTAGTTCTAATTAACATCAAATTTTTAGTTTCAAATTTTTTATATTGATTGTTTTATAATAACTAACTTCGTTTTTATATATAATATATTTTGAAGTGATTAAAAATGAACTCTTATCTTTAAATGAAAAAGTAACTGTAGTGTAATAAATTTTAGATTATGCAAAATAGGAAATCTGTCGGAGTTGAACCAAAAAAGTATAAGGAATATTGAATTTTATTCCCCATTCTAAAAAAAGGAAAACCGTTGGACTTTCTCTCGGTAACTCAATTTTACTTAATTGTTGGTGTATGTTTACTTGATTCAATAGAAAAAATACATGCTTCAATCAAGACTCATTTACGTATGAATTCACTAATACATACATGTATCCCAGTAATTTCATGTAAGTGTTAGAATCAATCAAATATCTAATTAGATATAGATAGAGATTGATAACTAGACTGAAGTTATATTAGTACTAGTATTTCTTTTATGTTTTTTACTCTGTTTATTCTAATAAGTAATACACTTTACCATTATGGAAAATCATTCTTTCATGGTATCAAAGCAAGGTTTTGATCCTAAATCCTAAATTATTATTTTTTTCCTTTTTCCTTTTTGGCCGCCTCCCCTCTCTTTTCAGGCAGACCAAACCACCTGACTCAGGCAAACTCCCGGCCAACTTCCATCCAAATTCTGGTGATCTTCGGAAGCATTTTTCTGTCCAATCATCTGGTGTCTTTCGGCGTCTCTCCTATCTCCACCAACAGGTCTACAACGTTGTCATTCGTCATCTCTGGCGTCCAATCAGTCTTTTTCGGTAGCGTACCCACAATGGTTGTATTCGTCATCCATAGTTCTCCACCGGAAAATCCAACAACCGTCCAGTGTTAATCTTGTCGGAATATACAGGCCAGCATCCCCGTTCTGCAATAAGCCGACGTACAGCACCCAAGGTCTTCTTCTCATGGGGGCGATAAATCTTCTCCCGTCGCGTTCGTAAGCAGTCTCTCTCTGCAGCATTTTTCTCTGGAAGTGGTAGTCTCAACTAAATTTGTGTTTCTGGCGGCGTCCTATAAGTCTCCGATCACGTTCTTCCAGACGAAACACGACCTGCATGAAAAGTATTCCAGTGGCGCGTGAAGACACGCGCACCAACCACGCACGTAAACCCCATGGGCGAGTGACCCTCTTACGCGCCAGCAGTCATTGTTCCATCCAGAGCCTTGCGCGCCCAGTTTTCATTTGCTATCCGCCCTTGCCACTTTACCACTTAGCTAAATGGCTCACTTTCGTGGTATCCCAGAATTTCAGCACCATGCTACAAGTGGATTGTAGATTCCGGCGTTACAAAATGCATGATATCGTCCCTCAACTACTATTGATCATGTAACACCTTATGATGGTTCTCATTGTGTCTATGTTAGTAATGGTTCTCAACTCCCTATTATTCATGTTGGTGATTCTCGAATTTCTAAATCCCCGTGTACTTATTGTGCTGATAGATTTTTGGGATGTTTATCGCAAGTTTAAGGCTTTTGTGGAGAACTAGTTCTCTTCCACCATTAAGGTGTTTCAGAGTGATGTGGGGGACTGCGTTCATAAATGGTTGCTTATGCTCTCACTTTCAGACAAAGGGCATTCACCATCAGACTTCTTAACCGTATAATCTTGAGCAGAATGGTCGGGTTGAGAGAAAACACCGCCATATTGCTGAGATGGGTGTGTCTATGTTATACCACTCTCATGTCCCTCTCTCTTACTGGCCTCACGCCTTTGCTGCAGCCGCTTATACCTTAAATTGGCTACCCACTCCTGTTCTTGGCGGACGATCGCCATATGAAGTTAATAATGGTCGGGTTCCTATGTACACAAACTTCCATGTATTTGATTGTTGTGTGTTCCCCTATCTTCGTCCATGTGCAGCTCACAAACTCGCTCCTCGCAGTTTCCCATGTGTCTTTCTCGGGTACCGCTCAAAGTACAAGGGATATTGATGTTTGGATCCTGCATCTGGAAAGATATATGTCACCAGACATGCTCGGTTTGACTACATTTCCTTCCTTTATTATGACGGTTCTACTTCTGTATCTTCGTTCTCTCTGGATGTCTCTATTTTTTAGATCCCGCTGATGCATCAATTGATATTCCAGCTTCTTCCAAGGTGGCATCTCTTCCTGCTCGGCTGGTCACTTTGGTTTCCTGCCCTCCTAGCTCATCGATGATATCATTCTCACTGATTACGCCACCTTATTCTATCTGCTCTATTAATTCAGACCATCTAGTGCCCACTCCAATGCATCCTATTCCGCCCATCTCGCCATCGGCCAGCTCACCTGGTTTGTCGACCAGCCCATTCGGTTCTCTGGCTACCTCACCGGTCCCTTCGTTGACCGCAATTGGTCTTCCGGTCTCTCCACCTTGGTCTTGCACTCATCGGATGGCTACTCGATCGACAATAGGGCTATTCAGTGCAGCGATTATTCTGATATCATTGCTCATAGTCTTAATGCTGCCTTACTTGATCAATCTAAGCCTGCATATTATTTCACTACCCTTCAAGATCCGTCTTAGGTTTCTGCTATGGATGATGAGATAACAGCTCTTTGTGGATAGCGCACTTGGGATTTGGTGCCCCGCCCATCAAACTTCAACATTGTTGGCTCCAAATGAGTTTATCGACTGAACTATCAACTGAAGTATCGTCCAAATGGCACTATATATCATAGTAAATCTAGCGTATATTCCAGGTTTTGACTTTGATCACACTTTCAGTCCAATGGTCAAAGCGTCCACAGTTCGTACTATCCTGGCTATTTCTACAATGAGCTCCTGGCCCCTTCATCAGTTGGATGTCAAGAATGCCTTTCTTAATGGTGTTCTTGATACTTCAGTCTATATGTCACAACTCATTCGTTACAAGGACCCGCTTCACCCAGAGTATGTTTTTCTGCTGCGTAAGGCCATTTATGGTCTTAAGCAAGCTCCGTGGGCCTGGTTTCAACGATTCAGTACTTATTTGGTTCAACTTAGTTTTGTCTGCAGTTCGACTGACACTTCTCTTTTTGTTCTGTCTCGGGGCTCGTCACTACTACACCTGTTGGTCTATGTTGATGACATCATCCTCACAAGTAACGGTCTGACTCTTCTACGATAGTTCATTGATCATACGCATTGAGAATTTTCCATCAAGTATTTGGGCACTCTTCACTACTTTGTTGGTTTGGAAGTTACACCCTCTGCCTCAGGTTTACTTCTTGGCCAAGCAAAGTATGCCAAGGATATTCTTACTCGTGTAGGGATGTCTGATGCTGCCCCAGTCTCTACTCCTTATTTGCCAAGTTTATAGCTCCATAGCTCCACCAGACCTCCGTTCAAGAATCTGACTCTATACCGCTCTCTTCTTGGGGCTCTTCAGTACCTAACGATTACTCGTCCTCACTTGGCCTTTGCGGAGTCAGTATCTTCAGGACCCTCGTGATGATCATTTTGCTGCAATCACTTTGATTCTTTGATATATTCGAGGTACTCTACATTTTGGTCTTACCTTTCGGCCTGCCTGATCTCCTGAAGTTCTGGGTTATTCTAATGCTAATTGGGTGCGCTATCTAGAGACTCGTCGATCTACATACGGTTACACTATTATTCTTGGTAGAAACCTTATTTTCTGGAGTGTCAAGAAACAGGCCATAGTTTCTCGTTCGAGCACGGAGTATGAGTATAGGGCTTTAGCCAACACCGCCTCTGAGGCTGTTTGGCTGACTTTTTTTTGTGATCTTCGTGTCCCACTTTCTAGTTCTTCGCCGCTATTATGCGACAACAGTAGCGCCATATTTTTAGCTCAGAATCCAGTTGCTCATAAGCGGGCGAAGCACATCGACATTGACTATCACTTTGTTCGAGAGTTGGTTGCTTCTGGAAAGCGCGTGTTGCTCATGTTCCTACTGCTCTTCAGATTGCGAACATCTTCACAAAAGGGCTCTCCTGTCCGTTGTTTAAGTTGTTGTAGAATGTTGGTAGAAACAATTAGCGGTTTGGCTTTCGAAAGAAGTATGAGTAAATTTATCAAATTGTATATTAGTAAATGTTATGTGATTGTTGAAGAAACTTGATATTGATTTGAGTCGGATTAACATACGCTTTCCTTAAAGAATAATTCGATCCAGTTACTGCCTTGAGCTACACGAATTCTCCCCGAGGATAAAAAAGTTGAAATGCCCTCTTGTTCTAGGCTTGAAACTAGAGAAATGTTTTGAGTGTTTTGGTTACTTAGTAAATCTGAGAAAATTATAAAATTTTCACTTATTTTTCTGTGCATGCATATGCATGTTTATATAGGAGATGTTCTGAGAAGATGCTACTCATCATATAATCTGTGGGTTATAGGACACCACGCTTATGATGCACCATTCTGATACAATTCTAATACAACGTATCTTTTAACATGAATGATTACATTTTTCACATCCAATGTACCATAGTTATCATAAATGATTTATGAAACAATGCATCTCTCCACATAAATATTACATTTTTCACATCCAATGTACCATAGTTATCAGAAACAAATTCTGAAACAACGCATCTTTCCACCCTAGAATAAGACATGGTAGTCATCAAAATCATGACCAACATAAGTTAATACTTATCCTAAAACAGTAAGCTCGTAGAAAGTTTATACAAGTGCACTTCACACCACCAAACTTGTTTTAATATCCCGAGCTCACAACCACTCGAATCCAATCATACTTAAATAGCTCATGTTTCTTAAAACACCAACAATCCTCCCCCATTTAAGTATTATCCTTGATTCAGAAAATCCAACCAAACCAAACAAGTGCATAAATGAAAAAATCTTGAAGATTGAATTTTCACCTTAGTGAAATACACATTTCAAATATTCGAGAATCATGGTGTCTTTAAATATTGAACCCTTCAACCCATTTGAACACTTGAAGATAATACACACACAAGTTCAAATACAACTCAAAAGCTCAAAACTGACACTATACAAGCCATGTGTCCCTATCCATTCATGAGTGCATATAAAGCCACTCCTGAGCTTCTTGAAGTGGCTACACTTCACACTTCATATAGGTGAATTTCTTTAATCGTACTCCTGCAAATGTACTTTGTCAAAAGATCCATTAAGAAGATAAACTTCAACCTAACTTTCATACAGGTCCAAACATATTACCTCCGGGATATGAAATCATATGTTTCAATCTCAAACAATAGGCCTTCCACAATGAATTTTACTCCAAACTCGTTTCTGAGCGAAATTGGGTATCCCATAATCAAAGATTTAAATAGGCTTTAAACTCATTCCGATCACCAACTTGTTTACCAAGTCTCTAGCTAGTCCATTCGTCAAGTGATCTGCTAGATTGTGATGAGATATTACAATATCAACTGAAATCACGTCATGAGTTATCAACTCACGAATCGCGCTATGCCTAATGCCCAAGTGTTTAGATTTTCCATTGTACACTTCACTATAAGCCTTAGATATACTATTTGTACTATCATATGAATAGAGATACTACCTCCGTCCCAAAGAAGATGACACATTTACTTTTTCACGATCTTCAGTGATCATGTTTGACCGACAATATCTCTAGCTACACACAATAATTTTGCATAAAATTTTAGTATTTAGAAAATAGATGTTAAGACGATTCTAATAATATCTCACATGATATTTTTATTTTATATATATTAATATATAATAAGGGTCAAAGTTTGTAAAATTTGACTTGGAAAAAGTAAATGTGCCATTTTCTGTGGGATGGAGGTAGTAGGTGAAATCGGCTTAGGCTACAACGGAATTTCATATACTAGATTCTATAACCATCTCGCCTCATTACCAGCTGCTGCAAGAGCTATAAATTCTAACTCCATAGTGGAGTTAGTTATGCAAGTTTTCTTTTTAGAAACCCATGAAATGACACCTCCACCAAGCAAGAATACCCAGCCAGTTGTAGAAGAACGATCTTTTGTATTTGTTATCCAACTAGCATCTGAATAACCCTATAAACCCGAAGGAAATCCAACATAGCACAACCATAATTCATGGTTTTCTTTAGATACTTAAGTACATGCCTAACTGCTTGCCAATGCTGTGTGTTGGGGTTACATATGTACCTACTCAATTTGCCAACCGCAAAAGTGATGTTCGGCCTTGTGCTTGTCATGGCATACCTTCAACAAACAATTACTTGTGAGTACTCAAGTAGTGATACTGCTTTACCCTTATTAGGCATACGCTTCACACTTGAATCCATTGGAGTCCTGACCGGGGAACAATTCTCACAATTGAATTTCTTTAGTACTTTCTCAATGTAATGGGTTTGTGTCAGAGAAATTCCTTTATTCTCTCGTTTGATCTTAATACCAAGAATCACATCTACCTCCCCCATATCTTTCATGTCAAAACTTGATGACAAGAATGCCTTCGTAAGGTTAACTTTGATCTGATTTGCGCCGAAAATCAGCATATCATCAACATATAGACAATGATAACTCAATTTCCAAAACTATCAATTTTTTTATACAAACATTTGTCATATTGGTTTAACTCATAGCCATTCGAAAAAAACCACCTCATCAAACTTATGATGCCATTGTTTAGGAGCTTTTTTTAGCCCATACAACGATTTGACAAGTTTACAAACCTTATGCTTATTTCCAGGCATGACAAACCCTTCAGGTTGTTTCATGTAAACCTCCTCCTCTAGATCTCTATTTAAAAATGAAGTGTTGACATCCATTTGATGGATCAGTAGGTTGTTAATAGCCACCGATGCAATCAACAACCTAACAGTAGAGATCCGAGCAACTGGGACATATGTATCAAAATAATCAATACATTCCCTTTGCCGAAAGCCTTGGATAACCAATTTAGCTTTATACTTGTCAATAGAGCCATCGACTTTCATATTCCTTTTGAAGATCCACTTGCAACCTAATGGCTTACAACCACGCGGGAGATCAGAAAAAACTCAAGTATTATTACCCATGATTGAATCATCTCACATTTATTGCTTCTTTCCATAAAGCAACTTCTCTAGATTTCATAGCCTCACTAAATTTCTTAGGATCCTCCTCAATATGATAGAAATATGAATATTGATAGCCTATCTCATCTCTTGATCCCTCAACTAAATAAATTTGGAAATCAGGACTGAAAGACTTCTCAATCCTACCTCTCTTGCTCTTTCGAAGCTCATGTGACTTGATTTGAAGAGATATTTCATCTTCCTCCATAGTTCTACTTGATTTAGAAACTAAATCCCTTGGCCTCGACACTGATGAAAATTGATTTTTATCAAAGATAGCATCGATTCAATTACAGTGTAAATCAAAATAAAATTATTAGGTTCTGTAATATAGAACTTATAAGCCTTGGAATGCATAACATATCCAATAAAGATGCAATCAATACCTCGTTCCCCCAATGTTTTTCTCTTGGGATTGGGAAGTCTAACAACTGCCCAACAACCCCAAACTCGAAGATAATTCAAGTTTGGTTTCTTTTTATACCAAAGCTCATATGGAGTGATCTTGTTCCGTT
>JAULKM010021447.1:0-14183 GCA_032355605.1 Rubia tinctorum
GTCGAATTCTTTATCATGTTTGTTTTGTGTAGCAAATAGGAGAAGTTTATGAACGTTGAACGTTCTTGGCTAATCTTTTGTAAATGCATGAGTTGGTTCAATGCTTAGACACGGTGTAGTGTTTATAAGTGTTACCAATCTTGTTGATTGTTTGTACTTAATGTCATTAATGGGATACCTTTAGGCGTTGAACGACTAAATGGATCATTAGTGAGGTTTGGTGAGAGATGTCGAATTTACTCTTGTAAACTACTATCAAAGAAGGGTAGAAGATTTATCTTCACAACAAGTAGTTAGAAGTGAATAGGTTGTGGATTCAATGATGGATAAGAGGTCCGGAAGCGGATATCTATTGCCCCCAAGGCTTTTTCATTTGTAGTTTTTACCCCTTTTTATTAGTTTGTTGCATGATTAGCATAGTTACTTGACTTTTCTTGTTGTCTTGTCTTTACTTTCATAACTTAGAAAAACCAACCCAAAATCCCCCTTTTACATGCTTATATATATATATGTATGTATGTATATATATATATATATATATCTATATTTAGCCTTATATCCAGCCTTATATGTGTAAACACTTAGGAAAATCCCCCTTCTCTGTGAACGACTCCGACTTGTCACTATCTACTTAATTGTATTTAGTAAGCATTTAGGGTTTATAAATTATATCTTTGAGAGGTACGACGATGACCTCCCAATAATAAGTTGCAACAAAGTGCAGGTAAGTAAAACGCATGAAAGGGAATAATACATCCAAAATGTAAGGATCTATTGCACAACAGACAATACAAATTCATTAGGGAAAATATTATCAATCAAGGTGGTAGTGATAGTAATATCATTAAGAGAATCCTTGTTGCCGATAATATGATATGAGGCTTAAAATTCAAGAATCCAAAGTAAAGTAAGATTATCAGAGGGGTTTTTTCAATTGATTAAATAGGTTTAAGACCGTACTCTATTGGTCGTCAGAAAAAGTAAGGTCGGGGGTGTACTGGTCAAGACCGGCCAGAGCTGCAGCCGCGAACCCGGAAGGCGGCAAGAGAACAGAGCTAGCAAATGGTGCGCCAGATTGGGATTGACAAGAAGTGATGTCGGCGCCAGTGCTACCAAGGTCGATGGTGGTGCTGGAGATTGGTGTTGTTGCTTACATTTTCGACCTGGAGACTGCAGTTGTCACTCCATTCCTCACCTTGGTGAACCATTATGGATATCTAATGATTATGAAACAATTGGCGTTGTCGTGACCCTTGCAATTACTATGAGTGCATGTGAGATTCTTATGACCAACTGCAGTGAGAGCGCCAAGCGAGAAGCCAAACACAGGGGGGTCGACGGGCACCAAACGCCATCAGTTGAAGGTTCACGGGCAAGAACAACGGATTCGAGATCTCCCCCTTAATTGCAAGAGTGTAAATACCTCTAAGTTTTTGATATCCTGTTCTTCATGTGGCATTTCTACTCAACAAGAACATAAGAAAGTTTAGCGTAACTTGGAATGCAAGAAGCCAACTTGTTCAAATACTAATATATGGAATGGTGGGATAAACAAACCCATACATGGTTAATTAAGGCAGCTGATCTGAAAACAATCTCAATGTCATTTCCATCCAACACCAATTCATTTTTCACTTTCTCGTATCTCACAGCCGTTACTCCGTCAAAATCACAAAGAATATTCTAACGCTATCCTACCAAGAAAAGTCCAAAAAAAATACATATGAGCACCTAACTCTGAAACAAGGATCAATATGAATATATACAGGTCCAAAAATTATGAGTTTTTTATTCTATCATGGTATCAAAAACACTCTTCTGAAATTTTTTTACTCTCCCAAAAATATTTTTAAAAATCAATTTTTTATAGTTTCCGGATTCAGCAGCGGCTAAAGTCACTCCTCCACTGATCGTCAATTGCTGATCATAAGCCCGTGTAGTGTGATCGGTTTGACCAATTCTTCTCATTCGACTCCAGCCCTCGTCACGGTTCTCCGACCCATATCTCACCACCGCCCATTTTTCTTCTCTACGCCTGGTCATTTTCCACGCTCGGATCCCATCTCCGCTGCCTGACCTTTCCGCCAATCCTTTTATATTCTTAACCGATCATCTTGGTCGGTTATGGCATCATTGCATCCTCTTGGTCATCATCTCGGTTATCTCAAGTCTTCAGTTCAACTGTGTTTTATGAGATCCACGCGCCAAATTCAAGCGCGTGATTTGCATGCGCATCTAATTGGAGATTCTCTAGCCTTTAATTATTCACGAGATCATCCAATACCTTACAAGTTGATCAGTATATCGCTCCATTCATACCATACCGTCTAATCAACCTAGTCAGCAGCCAGGCAGACCCAGGCAGCATCAAAAAAATTTTAAAAATTAATTGAGTTATGAATTATATTGATCGAACCCGGTGCCAATGGTGTAACGTCTTGGGTCATGTTTCTTCTTCTTTCTCCAAATTGCACGATGAATAGTACTAGTTGGAATATCAATGGTGTGAGAAATTTGGTCACATTTCCTCGATGTGTCCTCACTTGGTCTCTCGAGCTCCTCCTCAAGCTCCTCCTCCTGCCTCTTTACCGCATTTTCAAACTATGCTTAGTGGATAACAAACTTTTTATTGTTGGTAATGGTCTTGTCCTTAACATTACCCATGTTGGTCATTCTTGACTCTCTGGTTCTTTATCTTTGTCTGATGTTTTAGTTGTTCCACAAGTTACTAAAAATATTTTTTTTTTCAATTTGCAAGTTGACTCATGTTATAAATGTTGTTATTTTCTTCGATACTTCCTCTTTCACTATTACGAACAAGTTTACTAGTGATCTTGTAGGAAAATGCCATCAGCCGATTGAAGCTTAAATGTTTTGGATTATGGTGGTACTGTTTTAACTTCTTTTGTTGTGTCGAGTGCGTTTAAAACATCTTTTGAACTTTGGCATAGAAGATTGGGTCATGTTCTTCACAACACCATTTCTTCTTTGAGCAAGTTTGAATGCTTATATGGTATTAGTCTACTTCCAAAGCCACATTTGTTTTCCTCTTGTGGATGGCAAAGTGGAAGCGTCTTTCCTTTACTTAAAATAATATATATACATCACATTTACTTGATTTGGTTCACTGTGATCTTTGGGGGGGGGGGCTATCCTGTTATCTCTCGTGCTATTTTATCTTATAATGTAATATTTGTTGATGATTACTCTCATTACACTTGGTTGTACACTATATGGCTCAAGTCTGATTTGGTAGAGGCATATATTCATTTCGAGGCACTGGTTGGGAACCAATTTTCTACCTCTATCAAGCTTTTTAAGAGTGATGGTGGGACCAAGTTTTTAAACTCTCTCATGCGATCTCATTTTTGCTTCAACATGCATTCATCTCCAGCTTTCCCGTCCCTACACACAGGAGCAAAATGGTTGAATTGAGCGGAAACATCATTACATTATGGAAATGGGGCTTTCCATGATTCTCCATTCCATTTTGCATCATTCTTTTTGCTGCGATGCATTTAATGCGATTTCCTATATTATCAACCTTCTGCCCACACCTACTTTATTTGGCCGATCTCCGCTCTTTGTTATTTTCAGCACTACTCCTGATTACTTTAACTTTCATCCTTTTGGTTGTCGAGTGTTTTTTGTATTTGTGCCCTTATGCTTCCCATATATTGGTACCTCAGACTTTGCCATGTATTTTTTTGGGATACATTTCTCAGTACAAGGGTTATCGTTGCCTTGATCCTGCTACGAAGAAGGAATACATCACTTGGCATACTCGTTTTAATAAGTTTTTCTTCTTGGCTTCTCGCATGAGACTTGCACCTGCCCCTTGTTCTATTCATATTTCAGCCTTTCCAGGGACGTCGTCAGTAGCATCGAAGGGTTTTGAGCCATCCCCATTAGGTAATTCACCCACTATCCTTGATGATGTTTTTTTAACCTGTACCGAGAGCTGCATCTGTGCCAGCTCGTCATGTCCATGTATTCTTATTGCCAGAGTTGTGCACATCAAAGCCGAACCTCAAACGCCACAGTCAATCCCCTACGTACCATCCGTCAGGTACATGCGTTGAGCCATTTATGGGAATTGTCAGGTGCGTCGATCGATGCGACACATCAGGATATGCGACCTCCACATGGCTCGCCGATGGAGCCATCTGGCAATCCTCAATCCGCGACCTCAGGCTCTACGTCACCTCCGTCGTATGAGCCCGCTTCTCTCCATCCGTTGGCTACTTACTGGGGAGGATCATGGGTCTTGGACCCAATACATATCCACAAGATCGGTGTGGGTCCAAAAATTTAGATCCATTAGGTCCGGGTCTAGATTTTAAAATTTGGATCCGTGTCTAAAATATTAAGACTCAAACCCAACCCGTAGACCCATATTAACCCTAACTATATATAATTTTACTCTTATTTCTAGATTACTTTCATATTCTCTCTCTATATTTTTATTTTTAATTCAACAAATAATATGTATTATTTTTTTCTGAAAAGATAATTCATATGCATATTGAACTTGAAATATTTGCATTTAAGATTATATATATTTGGGAAAAGTACAAAAATGACCCTATTAAATTGAGAAAGTGCATAAATAACCCTGAAGATATGAAAGTGCACAAATAACTTTAAGATTGCAATGGTGCATATATATATACCCAAATTACACTGTTCTAGTGTTGAATAAGGTAATTCAGACATTGACAAAACTCAAAAGACAAAAACACCCCTAAACTTAAAACTGAAATTCTAATGTCCATTATACCCCCTAATCTTCTTCTTCTCCAACTTCAAACACCCTAAACTAGAGTCTCCGTCGTAGCCGGCTAGAACATTGTTGCCCCAAATTAGCTCCCACCTTAAAACTCTAGTTCTACCACCATCTCTTCCTGCTGCCACTACCTCTCCCACTGCTCTTACCCCGCCACAAAACCCTAGTTATGTCACGACCTTTCCCCACCTATCCCTACCCTGCCACCAAACCCTAATTCTGTCACCACCTTTCCTCATCGATCCCTACCCCGCCACCAAACCCTAGTTCCACCACCACCTCTCCCTGTCACCCCGCCACCTTATCGCTAATAGCCCTAGATTAACCCTAGTCCCCACCCCACATCACCGCTCTGCCTCTACTACAGTTGCTGCCAAAAAATACCCCATTACTGATCAAACACCCTAGGGTTCTTTTTGTACTTTTAGATTTTACAAGGTCATTTTTGCACTTTCATCCAAAACATAGGGTTAAAATGCACTTTTCTCTATACATTTTTTAGTGAAGAAAAAAAATTAGAATATTAGACTAATTCGGGACCCGTTTTGGACCCAAGACCCGTTTAGACCCATCTAGTTTGGGTATGGGTCTAAGATTTTTATACTATATGGGTCTGGGTCGGGATGGATCTAACTAAAAAAAATCATGGTCAGATCTGGGTCTTATTAGACCCGACCCAAACTCGACCCATGATCATCCCTACTACTCGCTCTCGCATTGGATCCCCAGGTACAAATATTTTTGTGATTATAATATTTTTGGGTTGTTGAGTGCTTTAGTTGCAATGAACGAGCCTCAAAGTTATCGCTCAGCTGTTAAGGATCCTGACAGGGTTGCTGCTATATATTCTTAGATGAATGCGCTTTGCACTCAGAAGATGTGGGAATTAGTTCATCGTCCTCCACATGTTAATATTGTTGGTTCAAAGCGGGTGTTTCGTTTGAAGTACAAGGTTCATGAATCACTTGATCATCACAAACTGAGACTTGTTGCCCAATGTTTCTCGCAACTTCAGGTTTTGATTATAATCATACTGTTAGTCCAGTTGTCAGGGCATCTGTAATTTGTACTATTTTATCTTTTCTTGTTAATCGTTAATGGACGTTACATCAATTAGATATTAAAAATACCTTTTTAAATAGTGTTCTTGACTCACCGATTTATATGGAGTAGACAGATGGATACAAAGATCCTATGCGTCCATACTATGTTTGTTGTTAGTGCAAGGCTATTTATGGTTTCAAACAAGCTTCTCTTGATTGGTTTCAGCATTTTAGTTCATTTCTTATTGGCCTGGATTTTATGTGCAGCACGTCATATGCATCTTTATTTTTGTTTTCATAAGATGGCTCTCTGCTATATTTATTGGTTTATGTTGATTATATTATACTCACCAAAAATGATGTTTTTCTCATTTGTAATTTTATTGATCATGTGAATCGTGAATTTAAGATCACCGATCTCGGCACCCTACGGTATTTCTTGGGTTTGGAGGTTGGTCCTACTTTAGACAACTTATTCCTTGGCCAGGAAAGATAAGCCAAGGATATTCTTTTGCGTGTAGGGATGCATGATTTTGTGCCAGTTACCACTCTATTTGTGGCTTTTTTGCACATGCTTTACTCTTTAAGTAAGCCATTTGGTAATCTCACTCTTTATTAATCTTTAGTTGGTGAACTTCAGATGATGTTGATCACACGTCCCAACTTGTCTTATGATGTCAACACGGTTATTTAGTTAACGCAGGATCCTACTGATGACCACTTCCAAGATGTTACTCGAATTTTTTTGTTATATACGTGTTACTCTTTACCATGGTCTTGTTATTTAAGCAAAATTTTTCATTTTCCAGTACTTAACTATTTTTATGCTGATTGGACTTGTTGTATAGAGACTCAAAGGTCTATGTATGCTTATGACATTTTCCTTGCTGGTAACCTAGTGTCTTGCAGTGCTAAGAAAAAACTTACGGTCTCTTGTTCTAGTTCAAAATCAGAATATTGTGAGATGGCCAATACTCGCTTAGTTAGTGAATCTTTATTGAGATATAAGTGTGTCAACTTATGTGCGACCTGTGTTGGTGTGCGATATCAATAATGATCCCATTCTAGCTCAAAATCCAGTTTTGCATAAGAGGGCCAAGCACATTAATTTTGACTATTATGTTGTGCGTGAAATAGTGTCTTCTGGAAAGCTCAAGGTATCTCATGTTTCATCTGAACTTCATCACGCTGACATTTTTACAAAGGGTTTACCTGGTCCTCCATTTGGGTTCTTACGTTCCAATCTCTGTATTGCTAGCAATCATACACTTCACTTGAGGCTAGGGGGAGGGGGATAATAGAGTTATAGAAGGAATACATAAAGGATAAGGAAGGAATACCTTTTCTACTTAGTTTTTCCAATATCCCATTCCATGTGTTTAGTATTTTTCATCCACTACTGGAAAACAGATACTTAGGCACTAGTTCCTTGCCTAGGGGGCAAAGAAACCTATGTTGAATATATGTAAGGCACCGGTTTTTTGACAAAATTGTAGTAAATCGGTGTTGTTGATGAATGTCAGCACTGGAATCAGTAACCGGTGCTAAAAATAGGTGTCATACATATGAACTAGCACCGGTAATAAAGAATACTGGTGCAAGGAACCGGTGCTGGAACAGGGTTCCATGTGCGCAACAATGTAATTGGCGCCATGAAAAATGGAGGGAAAATTATAGCACCAGTACTCTGCGACTACCGGTGCCAATGTAAAATTATAGTACCAGAATGTTTAAAATCGGTGCCTGGAGAATGGGGCCCGGGTGGAAGGAGGATAATTATTTTGGTGTGAAATATTCTAGGCAGCCGTAAGCATGCGCTTTTCCATTTATAGGCACCGATCTTATACATTTCAGCTCTGGTCTTTGAATCGGTGCTATGTACTTAGAATAAATATTTCCAGTTTGCTCTAAGCTTGTGAAACCACTCTGGAAAAATAATTCAAGGCAGTCATGGGTAGCTGCTCTGTTGCTTTCTTGGCACTGTTGGTAATATTTTCATAATTAGTCTTTAAATCGGTGTTGTATACTTAGAATATATCTATTTAATTGGTTCTCAAGTCTAAAACAAATATAAAAAAAGTCGCCATTAAGCAGCCTAAAACAACTGCTTTGTGGTTGTATTAGCACTGGTTTTGTCGTTTCTAGCACCGATATTAGTACCGGTGCTATCTGCTTAGATGTGTTTTCTCAAGTTTGCTCTCGGGTTAAGAGAAATGGCTAAAAAATTGATTCAAAGCAGCCTTAGGCAGCTGCTTATTCTATTTCTGGCACTGGTTTACGTGCTTTATACCAGTGCTAATTATTTAAGTTGGAAATACATACAGGTCAGTCGCCTATCTTTCCTAATCTTGGTCTTCCATTTCTAATTCTTTGAGAGGAAATATAACCTATCTTCCCCATTGGTTCATACTCCCAAGCTCTGCAAAGGAATAAGGTGAGTTCTCTTTCAAACATTGCTCTTCATGTTATTTATCATGAACCAAATGGTTTTGGAAAAATGTTGGCTCACTTAGCTCTTTAATAACTACTTTGTTCAATGTTGCAATCATGTACATAGCGTTAATGTGTCAAGTACATATATCTATATCTTGGATTTTATTGGCTCCCAATGAGCGTTTGTTGATGTTCATCAAAACTAGTACTCTATAGGTTTTTGTTTTTATGCATGGAAGGTGTATGTTGAAATGTCTGAGTGGACATTGTAGGATATGGCACCGAAAAATCCACTAAAGAGCTCATGCAATGCATCCACTTTTTCTTTCTAACATTTAACAACAAGAGAAGAGGTTAATCTCGAAGCAGGCAAAGTTAATAGAACTAACGCACAGAACAAGGCGACATTTTTCGGAGAGTGGAATCGAATTAGCTCCTCCCTTTGAAGAATCTATTTGGGCACTTGGGTGGGAGAAATTGTGTGATACGCCTTCAATGTTCAACCTCAGCATAGTGAGTGAGTTCTATGCTAATTTCCATTGTAGTACGAGGTGGGATGAGGCATTCTGTTGTGGGAAAATGGTGCAATTAGCTGATGAATCCATAAACAATTTGTATGGGTGGCCAACTATTCCTCCCGAGGAGGATGCATTTCTTGCATTCCACTCTATGACCAATGCAGGTTGGGATTTTGAAGAATCCATAGGATGGGAGATCTTGAGGATGGTAACTAGGGCGGGAACCAATATCGATTCTCTTATGAAACCAGGTTGGACAAAGATTCCAAAGAAGCACCTCACGCCCAAGATGAATGGATGGTACCACTTTGTAGCATCCATAATTGACCCCATCACAATGAACATTGAGGTTCACAGTATGAGGTTGACACACCTGTACACCATTAAAAATAAACTCCGATGGAATTTAGGTAGGCAAATAGTGAACTTTTTAAGACAGGATGCAGAGAAATCAGGTTGTTACGGTTTCCGCAGCCTCATCTCCAAACTGTGCACAAAATTTGGTGTTCCCCACTATCCCCACAACATATACGGCCAACCAATGGGTAAGATTATACCAGACTCCTTCTTCAACATTCCTCGGGAAAATGTGGGTCCTTCTTTGGAATCTAGAGTCATGACGTTAGAGGCGGGTGTACAAAGTTTGTTGACGGAATCACAATATCAAAGATCCTGGTGCGATCACATGGGTAAGGTTTTTTAATAACAATTCCCGGATGCCATGAAAGTAGTTGGACATTTCCCTACATTTCTAGGCACGGGCGTTGGGCAGAGCGACGTTGGTACCATCTCAGAAGATGCACATATGTTGGATGAAGAGGGGTTTGTTAGATATTATTCATGAATTTCAATCCTCATTGTCCTAATACTATGTTTTTTTCACAAATTTGGCTTTATTTTGCAATTTCTATGTTATTTTTCAGACAAAATATAATTATTATCCACTACTTAGAGGATTATTATGCGTTTAAATTAAAATTGTGGTGGTAAGGAAATATGATTTTTCGTTAATATTTCCAACTTTTTTCACAATTTAGTCTAGGACATGTACTACTATTTTCGAAATTGTACAATCAAAAATTTGATTATTTAGAATTCATTAATTTAGGATATAAAAATAAGAATCAAGTGTTTCAAATCAATGCTTAATGTGAAACATAGTTTTGGGCAACACTGCAATTTCTGAAAATGTTGCACTTGTTTTATATGATAAGTTATGGGGATGTTCCATTTACCAAATCAAGTCATAATCACGTAGTTATGATCATGCAATACTCAATTTCACTATAGAATCGCCAGTTTTGAGTTTTGCCAATTCCAAGATTCTTGAAGATACCTAAGTGCAAAAGGCAAAAACTCCACTCAGAGGTCCAAATTCAATTTCGCTCAAATGCAATCCTACATTACTGGACCCTAATGTCAATTCCTAGAATGAATAAAAAAAATGTTGCATATTTGGTGGAAATAACTCACAACGAAATTTTCCCATTTTGACCTTTTTACTTCAAAGTTATTTAGAGTAAGATACTCTAGGACATGTACTAGCGCTTTACCAAATTCTATTAAAAACATAAAATTCTATTAAAAAACATATATTAACCCAAGAATACACAATATGGGGTTATTTGGTTACGAAAATGAAGGTGTAATTTAGCTTTGGGCAACAATGCCATTTTAACAAAGTTCTAATCAGAGGGTTTTTGGGTATCCATTGGACACAATTTTAAAACACGAGCTCTATTGAATGTTGAATTGAATATTTTTGAGTCCAATTGCATATAATAACAATGGACAAAAAATTCCCCAAGACAGAGACTTAAATTAAATATTGCAAAATAGTTGAAATGAAAATAAGCATCGGTTTGGTGTGTTGAAGTACTAATGCTAAGAGTTTTAGGGTTGGAAAATCCAAAAATTATGGTCCATGCATGGGTTGGAAAACTAAAAAAAATCAATTCCATTTCGACACCGATTTTCACACCGGTGCTAATACGAAAATTCATTTCCCGACCAATATTGATTGGGCTGAATAGTTTTCAGCCCAACTATGATTATATATGCACTGATTTTTCAATCCTTGGCACTGGTTTAATAAACTGGTGTTGTAATTATAATCCCTGGCGGGATTAAGTAGCTCATCCACGCAGCTGCTTTATTGTTTTCTTAGCACCATTTTTTTAAAACCAGCACCAATTTTTCTTCTGATGCTCATGACTTAGGAAAAATTACCTTAGTTTTCTCTCGGGTTGCAAAAAAAAAAACCAAGGCAACCTCAAGCAGCTACTTTATACATATTCTACGCCGGTTTGTCGGGTGAACCAACATCAGTTTAAAAGAAAGAAAATAAGGCCCAACTTGGTTTCATCTGCACCATTGATTTTTTTAGTTGATTGAATCTCAACCATTAAAACTTTGCTTATATAAACTAAATCGGAAACCCTAAATTTTACCCACCCTCATTGACCTCCCATTATCCTTCCTCTACCTCATCTCCATCCTCTCCTCTTTCTCCTCCAACTCTCCCTCTCCAGGCCGCCTCCTAGCCCTCCCCGACGTCGACCACGATGCCGTTCACAACAACCCTAGCCCTCCCTGACGATGACCCAACTCCGAACACGACAACCACCATTCCCGACGCGCACCATCCTTTCCGCGTGGGTGTATGTGTGAGATTTTGTTCATTTTTGTTATAGTTCATTATGTGATGTTTGAACTATAAATGAATGAGTTATAGTTGGTAGTGGGATGTTGAAGTGTTTATGGTATAGTTTGAATTTCCTCAAACAACTAAAATGTCATTGTTGTTGATAGTGTATGCATTTCATGGTAATGGATTCTATCATATTTATACATTGAGTATACAAGTTTTTGGGAAAAAAGGTTTATTGTTAAAGTGTATTGTTGTGGATTGAGGCGGTGCCCACTGTGCATTTCAGTGTGATCGATGGCTCTTTAGAGCGTTGATTCCAGGATGAACTAGATTAAGGTTTACAGGTCTCTTTTTCTTGGTTTTTGATGATGCTTATGCCTAGTTTGGGATGAATTTAGATTTTCCCCTGGTGTATTGGTTGCTCTCTATTCTTGCGGTGTTCTCTCACTAATTAATGTTTCTTCCATTATGGAAAGTGTAGTAACATTTGCAGAACCTCACAATTTAAAATTTGTAGATTTTGCATTTTATGAGCACTAAGTAAACATGGTCCGTTTAACATTAAGTGTGTTAACATGGCGCATTTAACATTAAAGCATATTTAATGTTAAATACATAGTTGAAACATAGTTGATGTTAAATACATAGTTAAAACATAATTATACACACCATGTTTCTTTGGTGCTTAAACACTGAATAATTTTAACATTTTAAATCATTTTCTTCGACAAATCGTACATGTGCAAAAACTTAATGGAAGAGGCTTTAGTTAGAGGGCACTGCATGCCAACCCATTACCACTATTTCAAATCCATAGGCGTCTCCTTTAATTTCAAACTTGAGGACGCCTTATTTTCCACTATATCAAAATTCACTCGAAGGTGTCTCCTCCTTCCAATCGAATTAGTGCTGAAACTTCACTTGACAGTGGATGGGAATTATTTTTAGGTTGTATCCTATTTATGGAAGAACTAGTGTGGAACAGGCCTGTACAAATATTCCGGAGGTTGGTTGACATATTAAGAGTTAAACGTTTCTTATTTATACTTACTGATTACTTTCACGTAATTAATCATTGATTTATTTTGCACACAATAGATATTTCCCGCGGCAAGAAGAGCATACGATTGCAATGAGATAACAGACGTTGCAGACACGTGGTGTGAATCTTGGGTGAACGTGTCTTCCAAACAACTCAAGACTTAGGTGGACCTCGTGTATTTTCAACGTGTGTTTAATTTCGGACATATTTACTTTTTTCCTTCAATTATCATATGGATGGATTCCTTTTTCACTTGTTTAGAATTTTACTTTTTCAACCTTGCTTAGCATCAATTCAATTTTTATATTATGTGTTCTTGGCTCTTCTAAGTTTCTTCTATGATTTTTCCATGGGTTTCGATTCGGGGTGGGCCTTGATAAATTTCAAAAAAGAAATTGTAAATTGAAATAATTCAAGCACCGGTTGCACAAAAATAAAAGCATTGGTTTTAGAAATATTAGAGTTGGTGCTATAAACATACATTTCCAAAACCATAATCAGTCCAGTTTTAGTCACCGGTTTATGAACATAACCAGTGCTAGGAAAGAACTGGTGATCATTAAAAATGTGCCTAAACAACGATTCAACAAACAACACTGGAATCTAAAATACCGGTGTTGAGATTATATATAGAGCACCGGTTCACTATACCGGAGTTGTATCGGCGTTTCTAGCACCAGATTTATTTACCGGTACCGTAGTAACTACATTTATGCACCACTCTACTTAGGCACCGGTCTACTGGGGCCTGAAATACCTGTGCCAAAGGCCCTAGCGACCGGTGCCAAAAGGGGGTGCCTGTAGAAGTGATCCCTCTTCACTCACTATAAATTTGAATACATACAACCATAAAAATTGTGGATTTTACATTATATCAATCAAGATTCTCAATAAGAACAGGTGTATGAGCTTCTTTGAATTTCAAGTAGTGGTGAACATCGTTTCACTCACCAAAATAATCTGCCAACTCTAAAAATGAGGTTAGCACAGTAGTAAGCAGAGTCGATCCCACGAGGAACAGAGCAATAAGTTTAATAAAAATACCTACTAATATAGAACACTTTTGGTGTATCCGCCACGCCTTAATTTTGAGCTATTTATTAACTAATACGTAAACTAACAAATACTAAATGTGAATAAAAATGCAAACTAACAATTATAAAAATGTAGATAATATATTAATAAAGTAATCGGCTCGGAATAACTCACATTAGTTAAACATCGATCATCAACGCAAAGATAAATCAATTCATATGCATCTATCAGTTATAGGAAAGAAAGTATTTGCTTAAATCTCCCAATTATTTCTTACTTTGTTGACAATTGACCAATTATAATTAACCAATAGTAAAATATCTCTCTCT
Organism: Rubia tinctorum; assembly: GCA_032355605.1. NCBI lineage: Eukaryota > Viridiplantae > Streptophyta > Magnoliopsida > Gentianales > Rubiaceae > Rubia > Rubia tinctorum. Next base: position 13,837 of record JAULKM010021447.1, read on the forward strand.
AAAATTGGTCTCTCTCTCCAAAATTTTCTTCCCCTTCACATTCATAAAACCCTAGCCGCTTCTACTTGGGGGGAGGGGTGGGAGGCGCCGGTGAACACCATCTCTAGCAGCCTTCCCACCCCAATCACACCATCCCATAAACCCTTACCCCTTCTTCCTCCATCCTCCCTGAAGGCACAAACCGGCGGAGAATGAGATTGAGCGCATTTTTGCAGGTTCCAGCACAAATATGGAGTCAGCTGCTCCAGATCTACTCAGTCAGAGGGTAGCGACTAGGGATGATCATGGGTCGGGTCTGGGTCGGGTCTAATAAGACCCAGACCCGACCCTAAGAAAATTTAGTTAGA
>JAULKM010021456.1:0-30375 GCA_032355605.1 Rubia tinctorum
GTTTCTTGACCGGTTCCCACACAAGAAACTAGGGACCGATTTTTTAACTAAAAACCGGTCTAGAAACCATCACTGTGTGTGTTTTCGGTTTCTAGAGCGATTTTTTAACATTAAGAAACTACCATTGCACATGCGCTAAGATCAAGGTCAAATAGCATGGCCTCTGGATCATAATTTCATATGAATTTATACTTCTAGTACTCATTTTTATTTTTATTTTTAAAAAAATTGAAGTTTTCATGGTCCTAAAGTTCTCTCATCTAGCATTCCAATGCTTTGATCTACAGTTTCCTAAACATTTCTTATAGGGGTAAAGGGAAGAAATGTTTTTTTCCTCCACCTATATTTAACTATTCAAATATCCCTAAGATGGAGCTTACCACAACAATAATAAATTTCAAAAAATGAAAAATATACTACAAATTCAGGTTTTTAATTAGATTTTCTATATCACTGCGCATTGTTAAGAATCATGAAAAGTGTTACTCAAAATGTTACCGAAGAAGAATGAAAAACGTTTGTACGAAGAGAACGGGAAATAACAGTTTATTTTAACAAGACATAATCATTTAAGAATTACAAACTCAAATGCTTGAGAGAAAGAAGGAAAAAAAAACTCTGTACTTGAAAGTCAATATGGATATCTACAATCTCATTATAACCTGGAGAATTGTTTCAAAAGGTACGATCCAGCTCTTTGTTTGACAAACTTGCCACCCAAAAGAGGCAGAAAATGTTGCCAAATTTTTTACAGCAAGTGCCTGTAGCAGAATTCAAATTTTAAGGATATATAATAAGCTGCACTCATCCAACTTCCATTGGATTGTAGCTTCATACTTTCTAGACTTGTACAAAAAGGAAAAGGATGATGCAATTTACCGAGAACTTGGGATAAGTAAGCATATGTTGCAAATTCATGGATTCTTTGAGCGTTCCACTGACGAATTGCATATCCGGAATGCAGCAATGCATATCGTCACGTTACCAGTTACTGTCAACGCTGCTTGTAGCGCCACAAGCACCTGCACCCGACGAATAATTCAGTCATTGTAACAAAGGATACTCTGAATCATAGAACTATAATGATATACGATCCACCAAAGTTTTATTGGATTTAATTAGTCATAGATGGTTCAAATACATCAAACTTTCAATTCATGTCTTTAAATGGACATAAAGTGAGGTTAACTTATTTTTCTGAGGAAAAGTGCGTAGTGTGCATTCTGTGCTCACCTCAAGAGATTCGGCATTGTAAAAGAAGTGCCATGTACACGCGCAAAACGCTCCTCCTAAGAGGGGCACCTGCATCAAATAGGTACGAGTGAGAATACATAATCTGGAGAAGAACCATAAGCAAGGTGCTAGGTTATCCATTTTAACACGATACAGAAAGACTAGATCCATGTAGTGTTAGTCGGTTAAAGTCCTGTTTTGAGTACTGCCCATCAAGTCTATTTGATACTATTAAGTTACTTCTGCAAATCTACATTAGAGTAAACAATGTACTCGAATTTCCAGTATCAAACAGATTTACCAATTGAGCAACAAAACCAACAGAGTAATCTGAGTCCCGAAGCTACCAGTTTTCACCGATTCAAAACCAATCTTACCTATACTTCATGTCAAAAACAAAAACATACGTGCCTAAGAAGAGTGAAAGGTGGTAAACCGGAAAAACCATCTAACTGTTCCTCCACCAAAACATGACAATTAACATTTAGAAGATTGAGCACCCCCAACGCGACGAACCATACACACAAACCAAGTTCCTAAATTCAAAGTGCCCTCAGCTGCGGGTTTTTTTATATCCTTGTTTTGTAGCTGCAGATTAGCTAATTTAACTACAGAAAACCTTCCTAGCAACAAAAATGGACTGAATGCCCTATTTGTGAACTAAGACTCTGAAGCTGAAAGGCTCTTAAGTGGAGAACAACGTCCGACAAGTACACAGAGACCACGAAGTACAATCGCAGTCCACCTCATCTTCCCCAGCATTCCATCACAAATTGCATAAACAACTCTGTAACATGAGACTGAAACTTATTCTACTGAAGAGAGAGTTTTCACCCTATAATATGTAAATGGTCAGTATGGGGGACCTAAACTTCGTCTGATGCATCTTGCACTTCCACACTCAATCTCCCCTGTCAGATGCCAGCCTATGTCTACATATCCAGAAAACTAAACAACCCTAGCACTTCTCCTTGCTTCTCAAGTGTTCTTTGAAAGAAAATAATCTGCAGAAATCAGATCACGTTCCCCACTTTATGAGTTGCAGACTTGCAGTAAGCGTACAATATACAAAAGTATGACTATGAACCCATTCTCCTACCTGGAATTTCTATTTCATGTTCAGAAAGAGTTCATGCTGATCATACTTAGACAGCGATTACAATGCTAATGCTATACAAAACTGGAGTGGATCGAAAACACTACAAACACAATCTTTCATTCATGCAAAAAATATCCAAGGGTTGAACAACCTCGTAATCAGCAAAGGGAGGTACCAAATCCCTATATATTTATATCTATTCAGAATTTCATAAACTTTAGTCAGCACACAATATCCAAGCTCAATCTGAATCACATCCACACATCTAGCCAAAAACAAAGCACATACAGAAAAGAGACTTGAGGGTTAAACACTCAAAGAACAGGAAATTATATAATTTATTTACAGCCAAACCAGGAGGCTTTAATTTATAGGAAATTGACATCTATCAAAGGCACCTGAACACAGGTGCAGACTAAATAGAGATGCCTTCAACAACTAACCATATTAGAGTGAAAACCTTAGTCATGAGAAGGCCTTAGTTGAAGTTAGACTCTAAAGATGGACACAATTGGCATAGGAACAGTTGATTAAGCATCCCACCATTCCCTGTGTTTCATAACAAGCTGCAGGTAACTGCTCTTTGAGTCAACAGAAAACTTATGCTAATTAGCCATTTTTTTCACAAAATGGTTTGTATGGAAGACCTTAACTCTGGCCTTTGCATCTCTCTTTATGAGAAGCCTGCTGACTGCTTAACATGTAGAGAACTAAACAAACCTACCACTACCTAAACAAAAATCATAACGAATCAGATCATTTTTCCCCAGCTTATGAACTCAATTGATATCATCGAAAAACATTAATGCAAAAAAAAAAAATCATCTCTACGAAATATTTTTTCCTAGATGGTAAACTCTACCTATTCATGAGCAAAGACTCAGTCGTGTTAGATGGCAAACAATATGACGAACCATTACACAACATAATGATGCAAAAGAAGAACAGCAGTTCTCACCATACCCCAAGAAAGGCCCTTCCAACCCTCATTCCCAGTCTTCTCCCCGTATTGCCAAACTAAACCCATCGCAATTATCCTGTTTCACACCAAAACATTCCATCAATTCATCAAAATAAAAACTACCACCAGTAAGAGTGTTGATGTAACTGTACCATTCTGCAACACTGGAGACATGAATAGCCCAGGTGGGCAAGGATAGAGCATTGGAAGGCTCACTCAGCTGCAAAGAAGACCCCGTTAATGAAGGTAATTCTGCAGCACCACAAGAGGATCCTAAAAGGGTGGTGCTCAAAGCCAAACTGGCTGTGCCCAGAAGAGTGAGCGCACATTTTTGGGTGAAGGGGTCATTTCCAGTAATTTGTTTCGAGTTTTTTCTGCAATTTGTAGAGCTAAGATGGAATCTTTGAGATGGGATACGGGCATATGTTGGTTTGCAAACTGGAAATGCCCCAAGTGGAGATCGCACAGCAAACGTCTCCATCCTCAGAAGTTTTCTTGCAGAATTTGGAGATATGTTAAGATTGTAAATGGCATCAGGTAATCGAATCTTGCCGAGTTTACACGTTAACAGAAGATCCGTTTCCAACATAATGATAAACAAATGTTCTGCTTCAGACACTTGATCCTAGATTTAATAGCAGCACTTAACAGACGGAGTACAAAATTTGTGAGATTACATCATCCTGCAGTCAAAATTAGTACCGACATTCATACTTCCATTAAGCAAGTTCTTCTAGGTATAGATATATAGATTTTGCCTTGTGCTTGTGCACTATTACAAGGACAAAAAATAGGTGCTCTCAGACAGGACGAAATCTTCTCTAGGGAGATTTCACCCGCCTGCCGCTGTATACGAGGTTCGAACTAAGTTCCTTCAAAACACAAAAAAAGATACAAATTTTCCAAGCAGTTGGCATCCTTTTATGGTACATTGGCTTCGGAAGCCAAGAAGATACAACAAAGTAGTTTCTTGTACTCAGACAGCAGTTTCTTTCTTCTTAGACCAAAGCATTACAAGAGAGAATCCAATTAATGACATTACTACAACCTGCAAATTATTAAACACAATGTTCAGAACCAACCATATGCTCTGGTCTGATCACATATTTGGAGTCCCAAATTGTAGTAGAAGTAATGGCGGAAATGACTTACAGATATAGCCGGAGGGACACCAACAAGAGGATCTTGGAAGAATTTGTTAGCGAGTGCCAGTGCTAAAAGACTACTCTGCATGCCTACACAAGTTTTACGGTGGTTAAACTGTGCTTAAATGTTCTTTTTATAGTTTCCAGATGGATTGTTAATAAGCGAACAGTTCAAACCTGTTTCGTAAGATAGGGTTCTTTGGAGGGCCTTCACATCAGGTGCATTGCGGAAGAAAACGCCGGTGAAGGCATAGCCACAGACAAATGCTGACAAGTGAAATATAACCACAAGAAAAAGGACTGATAATCCTGAAGGGGACAGTACAGAACTGATGTTGATCGCAAGAGGAGCTCCAACGCAAAGGGCGGTTACAAACACTGATAGTGGTGGCAAAAATGGCCGAAGGGCACTTGAAACCCCAGGAAGGATCCTGCAGATGCAAAGGCAAAGTAATTCAATACAACATTGGGATTCTTGATTTCACGAACTAATGTCTTTACTTTGTCTCAGTACCTGTTTAGAAGTAGCCCGGCAGCAACGGGTGCAACTACAATCTGCAGAATGTTGGAAACCATTCCTTTAACGTCAACTGGCAGCCTTTTCCCGATAAGTAACAAAGACAAGATCGGGGTGACAAAAACTGCACTAGCTGTGGATAATGATGTCATCACAATGCTAAGAGGAGCCATTTCTGGATCAGTCAAGAAAGTAGCATAATTTGAAAGCTGAGCCCCGCTCACACATGCAGCCAGCATGATCCCTGCAGCTGATTGATGCATTCTACTTCAGTAAGTGTGCAAACCGGCACTGGAAATATAAAAGGCAGAAATAGTACCTAAGGGAGTAGGAAGACCAAATGCAGTCATAGAAATCGTCCCAATGAGATACCCGAGGAGTGGCTTCACAATAAATTGACCGATATAACCAGCCAAAATCGCTGCTGGCCTGTTAAATGCTTCAAGAAAATCTTTTTCACTTGAATTAACTCCAACTGCAAACATCAGAAATCCTAGTGCTGGAGCATAATACCTAAGGAGAATCCAGGGGCCGATATCAGATAGATGAGTTATACAAACTACTGATATATTCAGACACTATCAACAAAATGTATGAGATTTATATCCTATCATCATACATAGATAACCTTTCTATGCAGCCTATTCAGGAAGCTAACAGGTATTGTGTGCACCATCAACCAACCATGATCATTTCGATAGATAAGATGACAAATTTGGCAAGTTGAGGTCATAGTACATAACTAAACCAATTAAATCAGGATCAAGACTAGCGGACAAACCTGTTAGTAAACCACGTAAAAGAAGGTGGATAAACAAGAGCCAAGACAGTACTGCCAAGAACCACTTGAGGAAGAATGGAATTGGCCCCTCTTAATATTCTCAAGAAGGGTGCCTCCTTCGGCACAAAAATCTGAATTTCAGACAATACACATTAAAAAGTAGAGTAATGATATTCATCGTATAAATACATCTCTAATTTACATGTACAACAATGATTAATGTGTATAGCAAGACTTTATACATTTGAAATCTCACAAAATATAGCTCGAATGAGGATCATTTTTTCTTACAATTTCACAACTTGATGTCACTTTAAACAATTCTATAAAGGGTTTTTTCATGTGAAGAAACTGAAATTCCCAAAATCGAAATGAAAAATTAAGGAGAGCAGAAAAAGGTAATCAACCTCAACAGATACTTCGGGCAAATCATTTGATAAGCCATCAGGTATGCATCTTCTACCAAACAATGATCTTGACCTCGCTGCTATAATCATTAACAAAGGCATTTTAGTTACATCAACATGTTTTAGGATGAAAAAAATCCAATTTTTAGCAAAGAAAACTTACTTGCAAAAACAAGCTGGTGGCAATTTGGCTGAGACCCCAGAACTCTAACTCCTGTAAATGAGTCTACTAATCAGACCTGATTTCAGTTATCAAATTTGGAGCATATGATAGGCAGAACAAACCTGTGAAGAGAAGAGGGCATTCCACAGTTCTTGGAGAAACATGAAATGAGATTTTGAGCTTATTAGCAGGACTTTCTTGGAGGGAAGATCGAAGGGGAATGTGGAGAAGTTGACCATTTGGAAGCGCACTCATTTTTCAGTGTTGATACTCTCTGCTCAATAACGGCGTAATGGAACGCTCCAAGTTGTAATTTAGGAGTATTATATTGGGTGAAGTGGGAATTTGGACTAAACGGGATACGTACAAAGTTGATGAAATCATGGAAGATTCATATATAATTTGGTGGATTTTGTAATCTTCATCTGAGAAAAGCTGAAAAGGGGAATGGGACAAAAATAGCATTTTGATGGTTTGCTCATCCGACTTTGATGGGTTGTAACTTAACAATGGGCTTTATTTCAAATGTTATCATCAAAGCTTGGACCTAATAAAATTACACACAAGAATCCTTTCGTGAATGGAAGAGATTAAGTGGGATTGTATAGTAATTTGGCAAAGAATTTAGAATAGAAGGACAAAAAGGAAAAGAAAGAAATCAGAATCAGAAATTTTGAAGGAAAAGTGGGGAAGAACTCTCAAAAGAGTTTACAGATTTCATATAAAAAAAACTAGCCAAAAACCCCAACTGAGTATCCATATCTATTTATGATAATCCATCCTCGATGTTGTGGCCAAAAATCAGTTATAACCACCTCAATAGCTCCTCATCAGTGTGTGATTCTTCCCGATTTGCAACTGACTGCAACTTGGCCAAGAATCAATTAGTCGAGCTAACTATTTGAGTTGCAAATCAACTAACAGTCAAAAGAATTACTAAAATACCCATCTTATTATAACAGATCCCTTGAATTTCATAATGTGAAAAAAAAAACTGAAATGAATGGTACAAATCATTTTGATAAGGGAATTGGGCATTGGTTCGTTAATCCACTCTCTATATAACAGAGAGGCTCGGAGTTCAAATCACAACTCTATCAAGAATTCTGAATTTTAAAGCAATATTGTGATAGGGATTACCCGGCATTGTGGGATCGTATGATTGTTCAACCTGCAGGTGGTCGATAAAGCTACGACGTGGTGGTTTCGGCTTCCGTGGTGGTGGCTCGTTGGTGGTACAACGGTTGGTGTTCAGGAGGGTGTCCCTAATTATTCAAAATTATAGAGTTTCATTCTTCACTGGGGTTCAATAGATTTAATGGCTTTGTCTCCTAGTTTAGTCCTAAAGCAGGATGTATGTATGTAATGAATTTGGTTGATTGTATATAATTTTCCTTCAAAAAAATCATTTATGATCTTACTATTCCAAATATACCTCTAATCTTCTTATTCGTTTCTACTTATAGGCAAACATAGCTTTCATGTAACTAATCAACTGCACATAATTAAAAGAAAAACCTACTCAACTGCACATAATCATTTCATCAACCTGCTTCTCAATTTTTCCCTTCAAAGCATGAGGATATCCTTATGGATTCATCTTTAATGCTCTTACATCTGCTTTCAAATTAATCTGGTGATCAATGTGCCTAGCAGGTGATAATGTGTTAGGCATTTCAAAGACATCAGTATACATGCTCAGTAACTGATGAATTGTTTGATCCTCAGCCTCATTTATTTTTCCAAACTCCTGCCCTTCACCACTTTTCATCATCCTACAATTAACATCTGACATAAACTGCATTCTCTGAGTTTTCTTACTTGCATATTGCCTTATCTGTTCACTAGCCTCCCTGGTTTCTATATCAAAATCAACTACAACATAGAAAGATGTCTAGTACAACCTCCTATTATTTTGTTCATACATATGTTTAGCCTCAGCTTCTCTAATAAATTTGAGTACTGCAACCTTATCTTCCCCATAAAAATTCCATTTAATGCCCTTACTAAAGAATATGACATGGTGATCAACAAAATCAAATGATATATGGCTAAATAACCTCATCCAGTTAACACCTAAGATAATATTCATCTCTCTTGAAGGCATAACTCTCAGATTATAAGGGAAATTGTGTTCTTACACCCTCCACTGCACCCTAGGACATATAGTAGCACCATAAATTTGATCACCATTTGCCACTGTCACCACAAATGGCCTAGCTCTACACTCCTCCCAACTAGCAAGTTTCACTGTATCGAGATCAATGAAAATCTCATTGCTGCCTATGTAAAAAATAATGCTCACTTTTATGACCTTAATTCTCCCATACAATGTTATAATGTTAACCCTTTGATTACCTCCAATCGAATTAAGGACAAAGTGTTCCATAATTTCCTCAATTTCACTACTCTTTTCAGTATCTTCCACAATCGGAATTCTAACATTAGTTTCCAGTTTGTGAGTTTATCCAATTTAATTGTCTAAACTTACACTTATTCCCTAACCCATATTTTTATCCACATTTAAAACACTAATGATTATCTCTCCTAAATTGGACTTCCTGAGGAGAAATTCTCCTTACAGCACCAGAAATGTTTTTATTCTCAGTTTGTTTCCACAATCCCTTATCCCCAGTCTTTTTATTAGTCATGTTATGATTCATGTTATTACTACCCCTTTGCATATTCAATCCCTTAGCCTTCCTACCTAAGAAATCCATATATTGCTCTTGCAGTAAAGCCAATTCAACTAAAGCCTTAAGAGTTCTCGGTTTAAACATTTACAACATAGGTTTAAGCTCAATTTTAAGACCACTCATGAAACTGGATATAAAATATTATTCATAAAGTTTTGGATTCTTACCAACCATGAGCGTTTTCAATTCCTCAAAACTCTCCTGGTAATCCCTCACATAGCCTTTCTGGTAGATTTTGTTGAAGGATTCCACCGCATCTGCTACTCCAAGTTCTGAAAACTTGGCAGTCACAACATATGTAAAGTCATGGCAGCTCCAATATTCCTTTGTCAGCTTCTCATTTTGGAACCACACCTCTGCCTTGTTTTCTAAATAGATCTACATGATAAGAGAGTCTAAATGTAACTTAACAATGGGTTTTCTTTCAAACGTTATCATCCGATCTTGGACCTAATAAAATTACACACTGGAATACTTTCATGAATGGAAGAGATTAAGTGGGATTGAATTGTAATTTAGCAAAGAATTTAGAATAGAAGGACATAAAGGAAAAAAAGAAATCAGAATCATAAATTTTGAAGGAAAAGTGAGTAAGAACTCTCAAAAGAGTTTACATATTTCATATAAAAAACTAGCCAAAAACCCCTAACTGAGTATCCATATCTATAAATGAGAATCCCTCCTCAATGTTGTGGCCGAAAATCAGTTATAACCACCTATAGCTCGTCATCAGTGTGTGATTCTTCCCGGTTTGCAACAGACTGCAACATGGCCAAGAATCAATTAGTCGAGCTAACTGTTTGTGTTACAAATCAACCAACAGTCAAAAGAATTGCTAAAATACCCCTCTTATTATGGCAGATCCCTTGAATTTCATAATGTGAAAAGAGATAAATTGAAATTAATGGTACAAAATCATTTTTGATAAGGGAATTGGGCATTGTTTCATTAATCCACTCTCTCTATAACAGAGAGGTCCGGAGTTCAAATCACTACCTTATCAAGAATTGTGAATTTTAAAGCAATATCTTTATAGGGATTACCCAGAATTGTGGGATCATATGATTGCTCAACCTGCATGTGGTTGATGAAGCAGCGGCGTGGTGGTTTCAACTTCGGTGGTGGTGGTTCGTTGGTGGTACAACGGTTGGTGTTCAGGAGGGTGCCCTAATTATTTAAAATGATGAAGTTTCATTCTTCACTGGGGTTCAATAGATTTAATTGTTTTGTCTCCTAGTTTCGTCCTAAAGAAGATGTATGTATGTAATGAATTTTGTTGATTGTATATAATCTTCCCTCAAAAAATCATCTATGATCTTACTATTCCAAAGATACCTCTAATCTTCTTATTTGTTTCTACTTATAGGCAAACATAGCTTTCATCTAACTAATCAACTGCACATAATTAAAATAAATACAATTAAAAACCGTTCCTCCTCATCCTAAGTTAAAGCTCCTCCTTCAACTGCACTTAAACTTCTACTTCGCTTTCTTCTGACTGTTAGTTGATAAGGGAATTTTCCTTTTCGCCCCCAGTCTTCGTGACACTCCATTCCCCTTGATTTGAAGCTTAACCTCAAGTTTCAAAATATGAGAATGAGTTGCTAATGAAATCAGCGTCTTCCTATGAAGCTTTCTCCCTAAGTAGTTCAGATCACTCTATCAACCTTTGTATGGTTGGTGCTCTCTTTCTGGTGATGAACCAGCGTTACAGGACAGCAGAAGTTGTAGCATGGAAATATTATCCACCTCAAGATCAAGAATATCAATAGTAGTCTGATTGATAGGACCAACATGCTTCTTCAATAATGAAACATGGAAAATTGGGTGTGATTTACTATGATCATGAATTTTAAGTTTATAGGCTACTTCCCTAATCTTTTTAACTACTTGTAAGGATCAGAATACTTTGGGGCAAGCTTCATACACGGCTGATTGGAAAAATATTGTTGCCTATACTTCTGTAGTTTCAGGTAGACTCAGTCACCTACCAATAAGGTTCTCTTAGTTTTTTTTTGCATTGATAGCAATGCAAAATTTAAGTATAAGAGTAGGGGAAATACTTACCAATTTGTATGTTGTAAAATAGTTTCCCTTTTTATTTTCAAAAAATATATTGAAAATCCTTGATTAAGCCAAAAACCCGAGAGAGAGACTTAGGCAATAAGCAAGTAAATTTGACCGCTATATACTAGTGCAAATGTAAACTTACAATTGAACAAAAATGAGTGGTTAGTTGAAAATCTAAAAAATACGCCTAGGCCATTTGGGGGGGAGGGTTGTGGAGAATTAGGACTTTCTGTATGATCACATCCACTCATATACGTGTGTTGTGCTTATTTGATTCAATGTTGTGATTAATAGTTAATTCATTCTTGGATCTTGATAATTTTTAATTCTTTCAACGGTATGTCTTATTTTGCTTACTCGAGAATGAGCAAGGTTTAACTGCGAGGATATTTGATAAGCTATAACTCTTATAGATAATCTAGTAATTTTTAGCATACTTTAGAGTGATTATCGGCACACATATTGGTGTAATTCTATAATCTGGATATTCTACAAAGATTTAAGGGATTTACAAGAAATGCAAGTTTTTGAAGACATGATGACCCACCGTTGAGCCAATAATGAAGAATTAAATATTTAAATTGAAGAATGAAAAATTGAGGGAAAATACCAGGAAGCACCATGCACTGTGGTGCGTGGGCCGCACACAACGGCGTGTAGAAGAGGGCATCGGTGGGAAGCCGTGCATACAACAGATATGGGCGGTGCAAATTTTTGGTCGTGTTGATCCGAGGGTTTCCAAGTCTCACTTAAATTCAACCCATTAACTTTTGGGCTGAATTATATTTTTTGGTAATTTTTTAACCTAATTAGGATTTTCTTTCTTGATTAGATTTCAATCCTTATTCTTTAAAGAAGAATAATTAAATTCCTTTTTTATCCGTACCCTTCTCCTTCGAAATATAACTAGTTTCTGATTCTCATTAGAGAAACATTTTAGCTCATTTATGGAGAATTCTTATCAGAAAAACTTCATATTTCCTTTTTTTTAAATAGGCCAAAATTTTGTTTTGGCAAGATTATAATTGTTTTGGTATAATAGATTATTTATAATTAAAAAAATAATTTTAATTACTTCTTTACTGAGATAGCTAGTAGTATAAATACCCAAGAGATTTTAAAGAAATGAGAAGAGTCCATATGAGCCGTAGATTGATGTTCTCACTTGACAATCCTATCTTTGCACAGTACATCTGATGTGACGATCCGACCAAGTAGAACACTTGCTGCTCACCAAGAAATATCTCCTTCTGCAAAACAAGTCTTATAAATGATTTTGGAGAAAATACTCTGACGATCAAGTTAGCCTTTTTCCTTAAGAACTGGAATTTCTCAATTTAATGTCACTTACCTGCTTCATTGCTCATCTCCTTGTATTTATAGATGTCTGCGATCATGGTTCCATATTGTCAGCGTCTGAGATCGTGGGTTGCATCATGAATCATGATTCCTACAATCTTGGTTTGTGGTTAAACCTCAAAATGTGATCCAACATTTATCTATTCGTGAACGAGTCTTTCAGACAAGGCTCCACCTTTCTTGGTTCATTGGTAATGTGAACATCGGGTTTTGCTGTCGAGTATTGGATTGGGACTAAAGGCCAGCAACCTCCAGATTATGGGCTAGGTATACACCATAAACCCCCCAACCATGAAGACTAGTAAATACGAAGCGATGACTTTTCATTTTTGTACTATATTTGTAAACTGTTGTTTCGCGAACTCTTGAAACTATGATAACATGTTTGCCTTCCATATAACCTATTGTATCTTCGCAAAGTGTTTCTTGCTTCTTGGCTACTAATGCAACGTTGCTTATTTTTTTTATTTTGAAGTTTGAATTTCAAATTTAATTTTTTTTCTCCTTATCCTCTATACTTGTAACTAACTTAGTCGTTTGAGATTTTACCTCATCGAATCGAGATTTCCTCCTCCTTAATCACTCCATTGTTCCAAAATTCTCTCCTGCCATTGTGTCTTCCACTTTTATAAATGCTTTGGTCTTGGTGATTTTGCTTTGTCAGTATTCAGTGTATTGTTTGTACCTACATTCCTCCGGCTTCTTGTATTCCTAAAAAGGTAAGCTATTTTTTTTTGCAGACATAAATCATTACTTTTCTTGCTTGATTTGACTTCTCTTACCTTTCTAGTTTTGCAAATTTAATTTCCTAACCCATTTGTATTCTTCAACTTCTTCTTCTCTCTTTTATTGCTCTAGTTCTTCACCACTCTCCATCAAATCGTAAGTTTTTCTTTTCCTAATCTTCCTTATCTGTGGTGTGATACGTATGCTTGTGTGTTTGTGCATCATCTCTATTCATTTTTTAACCTTACTCTAGGAATTCTTCGACTTGTTTTCTTCTCTGCTTTTGTGCTATGTATGCTCTGTGTTTTTTCTTCATTTTTTGCCTGAATACACCCTTTTTGCCTTCTATAATCTCTGATTGATAGTTTTCATCTGGATCTTAGGAATTCTCACTGCTTCAATGTCCACCTCTAACATTGTCAAACCTTCAGTAAAGGACATTGTTATTGACAATGTCGATTTCGAGGAGGATTCCGACCATCCCACCAGTTCTTCTGCCGTTAGAAGTATTCTTTTCTATTATTCATTGGAAAATATTAAGGATAATTACACTTTTTTATTATCTTCGTATGAACTTAGGTCCCCTGAGCCTTCTAAAAACGTTCGCACTCCTCCTTCTGGCTTTATCTCCTGCTACTTTGATTATCTTAAGTTCATACTTGTTTTTCCCTTACCTCAGCATATTCTAAAATTACTCTCACGTTATTGGGTAGCATTATCTCAACTTCACCCTAAAATTGTTTCAATTTTTGTTGTCTTCTATCATGTGTGCGAAGAGGCTCAATTTCCCTTTTCTATTGACCTATTCTATAGTCGTTTTCAGCTTCACAAGGTGAAAAATTCATCTAACGAATTCACCCTTTACCCAGTCATCCCAATTGTCAAATTCGTCAAGGAATTCCCTAATAATTGTGGTGTGTGGCATAAAAAAAATTCTTTCTAAAACCTGGTAGTGGCAATCAACAATCTTTTCCAGTTTGGAACTATAATGTTCCTAAATCAAAACTTCCTAACGCTAGGGTTCACCTTAATGCCGAGTCCGAGGTTTTATTAACACTCAGCAAACATTCGATGTTTCTTCACAATGTTGATACTATGAGCGAAGGTGTTTGCTCATCACTATTTTGTTGTTTTTCATTGTATTATTTATTAATCTCCTACTATTCTTATTGCCTTGCTCTCTCTTTGTGCTTGTGTGACTTCCTTTGTATACTAAATTGCAGACATGGATTTAACCAAGTGTCCCATTGAGAGAAATTTTTTCTTCAATGGTGAAGATGAACAGCCCAAAGATATGGCTATTTAAGCCATTGAAAACACTTCAACTATTGTCTCTTCAAACAAGGTGATCGGAGTTTGCTCCCAACTATGAATTTCTAAGGCTACAGCTAAAGAAGGTTGGAAGATCGCTACACGTCATACTCATGATAATTCTCGTAGAAGAAAGAACAAGGAGGCAAAATGTGCCAAAATGTGGATCTTCCCACACTTCAAAGCATCCTCAGAAGAAGAGGCGTATCAGCCATTCCCACTCTAAGCCCCCACCGCGAAGCCATGACTTAATGGTGGAAGGAACTATTCCTGCTACCCTATCCAAACTGTCTCTTCGTGAGTCAATGGTTGTGGTATGTTTTTTAAGGATTTATGTGTGCTTTAATTTTGTATTTCCTTATTATGATGTCCAACTGCCATACTTATTTGCATACTTTTGAAAATTGGGTTGGTGAGAGTCTACGGCTCACCAGTCAAGGGGTTGTCGAGTTTACTAAAATAGACAATTTGCTCCTGGAAAAATGGCAATCGGATAAGGTGAAGTGCACTACCTCGAATGCCTCTGTTGAGGCTGCTGAAAATCTTGAATAGTCATTTGAGGCTCGTGCTCTGGCTGCTAAGAAAGAAGCTGATAGGTTGTGTTCAGAGCTGGAGGAGATGCAGACTAATGGTCCTGCTTTTCTTGTGTATCCTCAGGTCCTCGTTGATTGGTTGGTGAAGATGAAGTCTTTTTATGCTTTATTTAAAGAAATCTCCACTTCTGTTCGCAATGTTGGGTACGTCGAGGTTGTGGCTGAGCTGCAAAGATTGAACCCTACTGTGAAGGCCAAAATTTTTCCTAAACTGGCTAAGTCAGAGAAGGTTCTGGAGCAGTAGAAGGCTAATATTAACACAGGGTTTATCCGTAGAATTTCTGATTGCGGTCACCCTTATGCTTTGCTATCTTACCTCGCCAGTCTGCCTTGTCTGCCCTCTGTGGTTGAATTAAAGAAGTGTGGGGTTGATTACTTTGAGGATCTTCCTTTAGTTCCCCACCTTCTAAGCTTATTGTTGATTCTGATCCAAACGTCAATGCTAAAGCTAGCGCAAATGCCGAAGCCAATGTCAGCACTGAGGTCTCCGCTCAGGATACGAATAAGGAGGATTCTACTGCCCTTGTCCAGACTTCACCTGTTTCTCCTTCTAATGTTAGTCTAAGTACTATTGATTTTTATTTGTAATTGATAAGAATATTTTGATGTATGTTTGTACTGTTTGTATCAGTATGGATATTAAATTTTTGATCGCACTTAAAATTTTGCAAGTTCTCATCAAATTTATTCATATGCAGGGATTTGATATTTTGGTTGAACATAAGTTTTGAAACATCTCGACTATTTGGGTCTAATGTTCATATTTATAATCTTCCTGGGTATATGTCATCTCCTTCATTTTGTCCTATTAAGCTGGGCAAAACTAGTCAGTCTTTGTCCAAGGAATATTTAGAGCTTATTTCTACTAATCGCTTATCCAATATTGAATCCATCTCATTATGTCTTGGTTGGCGACATCCTTCTTCCTCATCCTCTCCAAATCCTCCTGCATCTTGCTCTTGTAGTAGGTTTGTACCTGAGGGCTACAATATTGAATCTTTGGACAAGGATATATTTTGTAGCTTGGTTGATCTTGAATCTGTTGGTGTGTATATGTGTTCGCTCCATATTTCTCCCTGTGTTTATGAATGGGCAACATATTTGGGTATTCACTTGAAGTATATGTTACTTGATATCTATGATCTTGAAGTTGGATGGACTAAGACTTTAAAGGATACTCAAGATTCTGTCCGCAAACTGAAAGAGTTGTGTGCTCAATAGAACAACCTTATTCACCGTCAACAGCTGAGCATGGTTAGAATGCTTCGCCAGCCGGAGGATGCTAATAATTTTGCTTCTGGCAAGGCTAGCGAAGCTCATCAAAAGACTATGATCATAGACAAATAGTGTTCTCGCATTGACGATCTACTAGAGCTATTAAATAAAAAAGCAAAGTGAGTGTGATCATTTCTCTTCTTCTACAGCCAGGTGGCAAAGTAAATTTGGCAAACAATTTGCTATAAACACTCAGCTTTGCAGTGAGAATGAAGAGCTTTGTGCTAAATGTAATCGTCTCGACTCATGTGTGCATCAGCTTGAACAAGCTTGCGTTGAATACAAGGACAAAATTCAAGCCCTTCCATCATCATCTTATCAGTCTACTGGTCGTGGGGGACTATCAATAAGTATCGGAGGGCAGAGGATTATTTATATGAAGCTTTTAGGTCTCACATTTGCCAATTGGAAGAGGAAGTGAAAATTTTGATGACTACGAATGAGGATTATCAAGATATTGTTGACGTTATGAGCGTGCAGCTTGATGGTGAGGAATTTGGCCCTATAACTGATTTTAAGGCATACTATGCCAAACATCTTAGTCATATAGAACGAAGGGGTTTTACACGGCATCTCGCCTACTTATACATGAAATGGCGTTATGACAAAATGTTAGAAGATGAGCACGAGACTGAATGATCTTATTCCGAGGCTTAGCAGTCTCGTCACGAAGCTGAGCCACCTCGTCTCCATGGCGGTTCTTCATCCTCGGGATCATCCCACACATCTAGCCGCTGCTAGTTTGTTTTTTGGAATGATCGGAGTAGTACTTTATACTAACTCGTATTTTGTAATTTATTTTTTTCTCTATCTCTGAACACAAAGTGTTGGGCTTTTTACATTTCCTCCTTTTTGTTTGTTTATGCATTTGTCACTTTCGTGCTTTAGTTTTTGAAGTTGTATTGTTTTTATTGCTGATATTGCTGGCATGCCTATTTTGCAAGATCTATAGCTTGCAAAATTAAGGGTCTTTATTGTGCGAACTTGCAAGATCTATTGCTTGCTTATGTCGCATTTGTGGGAATATCTGCCTTTTTGCACGATCTATAGCTTGCTTAGTTGAGTTTGCGAAGTTCCAAGATCTATAGCTTGATAACTCAGGAACTTGTATTGTGTGAACTGCAGTATTTATAGTTTTCTTGCTTCGGTGTTTTTGTAGGCATATCTGCCTTTGTGCAAGATCTATAGCTTGCATAAGTAAAATTGCGACGTTACAAGATCTGGAGCTAGCAAAGTTAAAAATTTGTAAGATATCACTTCGCGATTGGTTAGATTCAATTTGTATGCGATGTGCTATAGCTAGAAATTGTAAGTACAAGGCATAAAAAGTATATTTCCTCCGAAGACGTTTATTGATATTTATCATGTGCAGTTGCGAAATATCGCCTTCAAAACGAGAACACAAACATCACCAATAATCATTTCATGGCTCCTATAGAATCTGGATTTTTCTTATCTTCCTCATGTCTAGATATAAAATTTTCTTAAATTGACCACATGGTAAGTGTTGAGGACACTGCTACCATTGATTCTTTCTAACTCATAGCAGCTCGATCGATGCGCTTTTGTTATCTTGTATGGGCCTTCCCACTTCCGGCTTAACTTTCCTTTTTTCCCTTGCTTCAATTTTTGGTAACACGAAATCACCAAATCAAAATTACGTCTCCTTCACTTTTTGATTGTATGCTCTGGCCATTTTTTTCCTTGTACTTCGCCTTTTTTATTTTTGCCCCCTGCCTTCTTTCTTTGAGCTCATCCAACTCCAACATCATCCTTTTGGGATTATCATCTTCCTTGTATTCATCTACTCGAAGGCTTGAATTCCTGATTTCTACAGGTATTACTGCTTCATGGCCATAGATCAGAATGTATGGTGTTTCTCATGTTGGTTGTCAAACGAATGTTCTGTATGACCATAACGTATTGGGTATCTCGTCCACCCAATCAGTTCGCTTTCCTTCAAATATTTTTTGGATGTCCTGCCCTATGGTTATGTTGGTTACCTCCACCTTACCATTTGCTTGTGGATGGGCTACCGAAGTGAATTTCTGTGAAATTCCTAACTTCGAACGCCATTCAGTAAAGGCCCCACTTGTGAACTATGTGTTATTGTTTGTGACAATAGTTTGTGGCACCCCGAAGTAACAACCTATGTTCTACCATATGAACTTCTTTGTTACCCCTGATGTGACTCTTCCCAGTGACTTTGTTTCCACCCACCTTGTAAAGTAATCGATTGCTACAATGAGGAATCTTACACTGCCAACACCCATTGGGAAAGGTACCACCAGGTCGATTCCCCATTTATCGAATGAGTTAAACCAGCCTGTGGCTTATGCGATATTTGGGCGTTAATATGACAACTTCTACCCTTAAGTACGATGTTGTATGCATCGTTGAACATAGTTGGCCAATAATATCCTGCCCAAATTATCTTCTTCGCAATTGTTCGGGATCCATGATTAGTTTCGCATAGTCCTTCGTGCACTTCTTTCAAGATCTCATCTGCTTGTGACGGTCATACACACTTTATCCACGGAGATAGGAAATATATTTTGTACAAGACTCCCTTTCATAAGCGTAGTTATGAGATCATAGTTCCAACTTTCTTGCTTGCATCTCGTCTGCTGGGAACTTTCCCTTTGGGAAGTAATCTATCAGCGGTGTCATCCAGTTTGTCTCTTCTATCTGGAATGTTGACTCAGTTGTCATTGCTGCACTTCTGAATAGAATGACCTCTACTTGCACATCCTTGTGTTCAACCAACGAATCAAATCCAATTGTTGCTAGCTTGTTGAGGGCATCTGCTTTTGCTTTTTCACTCCTTGGCACATGTTGATGTCAAAGTATTCGAGTTGAGTAATGAGCTGACGAACCCTCCTTAAATACTTTATCAACTGCTATTCCCTCACTTCACAGTCTCCTATTACTTGCTGGAATACTACCTTCATTCTAATTGTAAGGTCTAAGACACATATTAATTCTTCGTATTTAGCTTCATTTTTAGTGAGTGGAAAGTCAAAACAAAGCGAGTATTTGTGTTCCCCTCTTCCCGGGTTGACTAAAAGCAGTCATGCACCGCAACCTTCCTTGTTAGATGCTTCATCCACGAACAATTTTCATGCAATGTACACCCATTTATAATTCCCTTTGTTAACTCCAAGATTTTGTTGCGCATTCTTGTCTTATGCATCTTCGCTTGTCATCTCTGCAATGAAATATGCTAGAGCTTGTGCCTTGATTGCAGTTTGTGGTTGGAATTGTATTTCGTATTGCCCTAACTCAAGAGCCCACTTGGTCATTCAACCAGATGCTTCAGGTTTTCTTAGGATATTCTTGATTGGATAATCAGTACATACAACGATCCTATGACTGTGGAAATAGGTTCGCAACCTCCTAGCTGAGTATACTAAAGCTACAATTAGTTTTTCAACTAGCATGTACGCCCTCTCTTCACTTTGTAGTATTATTATGCTAATGTAGTATACTAGTAGCTGCCTTTGCCTTTCTCGACGCACCAAAACTGAGTTGACCGCGTTAGAAACTGCCAAATACATATGTAGGGTTTCTCCAAAAACGGGTGATTTCAATGTTGGCAACACCTATAATAATTAAACAAAACAAATAAATAGTATAAACAATAAACATGATTAAAGAAATTAACTTAATAAAAGGAAAAAAACAATAAGCAAGCCGTGTGCTGAAGGTTTGGCACGAAAACCAATGAATTAATCACTCCTGTGCCTACAAAGAACTTCCAATGAATTAACTAAAACTAATGTCGCGTGTAAATGTAATGTGTGTGTGGCGTCTTCGCAAACCCCTACAGGCATTAATATGGGTGTTCATGGATCGGGGCGGGTCAGCTGACTCAGCCCAAATTGACTTAAAATTTTGGGACAAATGGGTCGGGTCAAAATTCACATAGTTTAGTCTCGGGTCGTGTCGGGTCGGACTGGGTCGTGAGTCAACCCAAATCGACCCAAATTGACCAAAATCATATAAAAATGATGATTTTTTTTATTTTTTAAAATAAAATATATTATTTCAAATGTAATAATATTTAAATAATAAATAATTTATGATTTATTTTTATATAATTTAAAATAAGAATATTATATTTAATTATAAATTATCACTTAATAAATAAAATAAAATTATTTTCATTATACTTAGTTAGAATACTTTTAATATTTCGTTTAAAATTTTTAATTTTACTAAATTTATTTATACAATTATGAATATATATTTCATATATTAATAAATATATTGTTTATAATTAATAGTAGCTTTTCAAAATTATGTTTTGTTTTATAAAAAAAATCAAGAATGTTAAACTTGTTTATGAATTAAATTAATGGTGAGTATTTTTTATTAAACTAATTATTTTTTATGATTTTTTTCAAGAAAATGAGGTAAAAGTGCAAATGGGTCAAAACGGGTCGATTTGGGTCAAAATCTAACCCGGCCCATTTTGACCCGACCCATATCGACCCAAATGTGACATTGACCCGACCCGACCCATATGGATCAGGTCAAAAGGGGTCGGGTCGGACAATTTGAACACCCCTAGGCATTTATATACCTGTACCAGACCGAATCCAAATA
The DNA here is from genome assembly GCA_032355605.1 of Rubia tinctorum. NCBI lineage: Eukaryota > Viridiplantae > Streptophyta > Magnoliopsida > Gentianales > Rubiaceae > Rubia > Rubia tinctorum. Next base: position 20,945 of record JAULKM010021456.1, read on the forward strand.
CAACTCGGATTCTTTGGACGGAAGAAAATAAGTAGAATACATTATTCTAACTCTAATTAACTAATTCCTAAATTAAGGAATTTTCATTGGATAGAGATAATACAATCTTGAGTCCGTTTCTTGAAAAACAGTATTTCCATAAGTAATGGAAAGACCAAGGTTTAAAATTTTTGAGTTGTATGAACTGGATTATAAAATTTATAACTACCATACGTTGCATAATAAAACTTTAATATTACAACAAAGACCTTTGACCTTTTATTATTCTAATTAAAACTCATCTTTCCCAAGACTTTGCCTACAATCTTTATTAATATGAGAAGTGAATATATTTAATTTCTTCAAATCACCATCTCTTTATTAATTCATTTTTCACCCCATAATTTCAACAATTCTGCTTTTGTCTCCCTTCTTTCATCTCTGGAATAATGTCTTATAGAATAAGAACATTTTTCATTGGAACATATCGCCTCATTAAAAACATTAATCTGGAAAACCCAATGGAAAAAAACCATTGGTTAAGGGAAAAAGAGTACAATGTATAGTTCCCTCTCAATTCTTCATGTTTCATGAATTCCTACATCAAAAACACCTAAAGTACAATTATATCTCAATAAAATCATAATAATCCCACAAAATATGAACACAATATAACACATATCAATAACAATCATTTGGGCATGCCTTATTTAGATCGATGAAATATATGCACATTCTCCACCTGCATATGCTTTTTTCACCATTACTGGGTTTGCTAACTATTTCGGGTAGGTTACCTCCTTTAAAAAACCAGCCTGAAGCAATATGGTTACTTCTTCCTCAATTGTTTTCTGCCTATCACTAGCAAAGTTTTGTTGTTTCTGGTTGACTGGTTTGATCGAATCGTTAATATTCAAGGAATGGGTAGAAATTCTTGGGTCAACTCCTCCCATGTTCTATACATTCCAAGCGAATGTATCTTTGTGACTTCGCAGGATTTCTATAACCTTTTCTTTCTCCAACTCTAGAAGATTTTTTCCTATCTTGACGTACTTAGAATTGTCTTCGTCATCTAAAGTGACAACTTCAGTTTCTTCTCCCAAATCTACTGGGGGATTTAATTGCTTGAGCAAATTGGTGTTTGAGATAGTGTTCACCATTTGTGTTTGCTCCACATTCTTTCCTGCTTTAATTGCAATAACCATATATTGACTGGCTGTTTGCTTGTTTCCTCTTATCGTCACTACTCATGTTGAAGTTGGGAACTTCATTACCAAGTGGTATGGGGATCAAATTGCCTTTGTTGTATTCATCCAAGGTCTTCCAATGATGGCATTAAATGGACTTGGTGCGTTCATAACCACAAAATCACACATGCTAAAATAGACCTTATACTTTCCCCCTATTGTAATGGGTAGTTGTATGTTACCCAAGGTTGTCTCCGCTCATCCTGTAAATCCTACAAGGGAGGATTTGTATTTCTTTAAGTTGGTTCGCTTGAATCCCAACTTGTCGAAGCAATCCACAACCACTGCCATCATCCACAAACACCCTATGCATCGTTGCATTTCCAATCTTAGCGATGATGACCATCGGGTCATTATGCAATGAAGAATTGGGAACTGCATCCTCTTTGCTAAACGTAATTGCTTCATCTAGGCAAAGTCTTTTGTCAGCGGGCTCTTGTGGTGGTAGATATCTAACTTTGGCTTTCCAGGCGTTACTTGATAAGGATTTCGTTGATCCGTATATTGATAGGATTACCCTCTCTGGAGCTTCACTCATGGTTTCCTCTTCGTAATCTACCACTGTTTTCATCTTTTGGTTATTGCCCTGTGTGTTGGGTAGAGCTTGGCTCTTAGCTATAGAGCTTCCCGCTATATTGTCTTCATTGTATCGATTCCCTCTATCCTCTCTCATGTACTGGCCTAAACGACCATTCCACAAATTATCCTCTATTTTTCTTCTTAAATCTCTGTAGTACTCAATGTTGTGGCCATAATCCTTATGAAAGGCACGATAGTATTATCTGGATCTTTTTTCTGGAGGTGCTATCATTGGTGCAGACTCACGGAATAATTCTTTGTTCGCCTGCCATATTTCTCTCCATGATTTTCTGTCAAGGGTGTCTCTTTGAACGATGTTGCTTGCATTCCTAACTCTCTTCCTTTGAAGAGTGTACTTCCCTTTTCCCTTTTATAAAAAATTTCTTTGTGCATCCTCCATCACCCTTTTCTCACCTCGCTCCCTTTCTATCTTATGATTATTCTCCTCTTCAGTTCTCACATATTGTTCTATCATCTTCTGTAAGTCTCTTGGGTTTTCGGGCATATTTTTTGTAAGTTCTTTATAAAATTACCCTGATCGCATGCCTCATGTAAATGCACCCAATGAGGACTGGAATGATATGTCTCGTACTTGCGAACTTTCAGTGAAGAACCTATTATGATATTCCGCCAAACTTTCATCACTTCGTTGGGCTATGTTGTTTAGGTATGCTATTATTTTTATGAACTTCTGTTTCTGGTAGAAGCTCCCCAAAAACCAATTCGATAACTGTGCCCAAGACTTAATGCTTCCACACGGTAGATCTTCGTACCATGTGGTCGATGTCCCCGATAAGAAGATAGGGAAATCTTTGCATACCAACTCTATATTTGCATCATGAAATCTCATGCTATTGCGATATGAATGCAAGAATTCCTTCGGGTATGTGGTTCCATTGTATACTTTAACATGCAAAAGTAACTTGAAGTCTTTTGGCATCTTGAAATCACGAAGATGTGTTGCAAATGGCAATTTATCTGCATCATCATCTGTCACGATCTCTCTTAACTCATCTTTGTAATTGAGGCTTTCCTGAACCTGACTTGTTTTTTGCTCACCTTCACAGATTTTGGCTTTAGGGTGGTTAAAAATTGATTATACAGACTTTCGGTTTGCCTCTAAGAATACCGCAAATGCTCGACTTTCCTTTTCTTGGTTTGTGCTGGGGATTCTGCTTCCTTCTCATTATCCTCTGTATCTTCCTTACTACGTTCCCTTTCTCTAATAGGGATAAACTCATGATCTTGGCTAGGATGCATGTTTCTGTTGCGTCCAACTGTTTGTTCTTGCGTCTGGTGATTATGACTTCTCTCACTTCTGGTGAACACCATTGTTTACTTGAAGGATCTTAGAAAGGAAAAAAAAATTGTCCCCACATACGGCGCCAATGATATGACTATCCGACCAAGTAGAACACTCGTTGCTCACCGATAAATATCTCCTCCATCAAAACAAGTGCTGGAAATGATTTCGGGAAAAACACTCGGACGATCAAGTCAACTTTTTTTCATTGAGAACTGGAATTTCTCAGTTTAGTGTCACTTACATGCTTCATTGCTCATCTCCTTGTATTTATAGATGTCTCCAATCGTGGTTCCGTATTGTTAGCGTCTGAGATCGTGGGTTGCATTATGGTTCCTACGATCTCGGTTCGTGGTTAAACCTCCAAATATGGTCCCGCCTTTCTTAGTTCGTGGTCGAGTCTTTCAAACAAGGCTCCACCTTTCTCGATTTGTTGGTAATGTGAACAGTGGGTTTAGCGGTCGAATATTGGGTTAGGTATACACCTATATCATTTTTAAAATCTCATTCGATGGAAAACTAAAATTTTATTTTCATATGACGATAGAAGTTATCGGTGAATACGGTAGGAAATTCAAAAAGAAGTAATCATGCTCAGTTCATTATTATTTACATTGTACTATATCATCTTGTAGTTGTATTTAATTGGATTATATATTTTACTTAGACTAATAATCTAGATCTATTTTATAATTTTGTACTGCTAATAAGAAAGCAAGTCATGAGTATGGAGAAGATTAACGACGACCTTCTTACTGATCTTGATTGGTAATTTAGATTTCATGGACACCGATAAATGGTTTTCTGGCACATATCTCATTAGTTCTGATCCTAATGCTATTATTAAGGAGATCATGTATCGCTACATTAGGATTAGAGATAATAATAAGTTTATTTTCGCTGATGTGATGTATTATAAATAAGGTGTATGTTTATAACCAACGAGAACAATATTTAGAAATTGAATAAATCTAAAACTTATGGTCATTGTATGAAGCTGGTGTGTAAAAATTGTTAGATTAACTATTTTATTCTCTGATTTTAAAATTGGCATTTTTTTCTTGCTTTAATTAGTTTTAAATAAACAAAATTTTCAAAACCCCAAACCTTAAATATTAGAGAAACTCTAATACTTAAGGAAATCTTGAAAGAGCAACAACCAAAGGGAAGATGTTAATATTTGGGATTTCGAATCCCTAAGTGAAAGAAAAAGAGGGGAGGAGAGTGTATGGGTAAGATAGTGGAGCGACGGAGCAATAAGTGTGCAACATCTCAAGAAAATGAAAGAGGCATTGGTGAGATTGAAATGAGATGCGATTAAGAGATAAGCCTTCGAGGTTTTGAAAGGTGATAATGGAGGGGAATATTAGTTATAGTAATAATATTTGGGTTAGGATACTAGGATGTTAATTGGACCAACTACAAGCCCAAATCAGTTAAAATATGATAAAAATTGAAGGAACAAAATACGATCAACCCATGCGACTTTTTGTCAAATGGATTATCTTTAAAAGAGTGCAACTTTGTTTGGTATGTCACAAAATCATAAATTGTGCAGATATAGTTGGAACGGAGAGAGTATTAATTGTATCCTAAAATTTTTAAATAGAAATTTGTAATCATGGGAGAAAATTGAGAGGTCTTTTCATAATTTAAAATCTAAAGTTCCTTCTCTAATTCCTAAAACCTTCGATGAAGATGAATAGTGTTAATGAAAGATAGCTTTGAAGAATATGAAGTGACTGAAAATGAATTTGAACCTTTAAAGTTATTTGTTTTTGTTAAATAAATTTGAAGATGTGAACCTTTATAGTAGTAGATGAATTTTCTTTAAAGTGGGTCTCTTGACAGGCGGACTGCCAATAAGTTTATGTGCAGGTCATGGACTAATTTGCAAATAAAATAAAAACAATAAAATTCACGGATCAGATCCATCCAACTTTAGGCCATAAGGTTTCTGCAAAGAGGGCCACATGTCATCGGCTTCTTCCTTCTCCTTAACGCACCGTTGTTTCCTCGCGGAACCTCGTCGTCATCGGAGCAGATTCCTCCTCTTTCACCGCCGGCGTTGCTACCTCACTCGCTTCTGGCTCTTAGTCCTCGAAGACGCAGTTCGCGGTCACCTCCACGGTGCCTAGATGGCAGAAGAAGGTGAAGCTCATAATGCAAACGAAGTGGATCGAGACTTTCTTCCCTTGCTACCAGCAGATAAGGACTTACGATTGGCACCAAAACTGCAAGTCGATCTCTTTGTTGACCTCACCGTCGGCATCATTCTCATGCCTCAGGTATAACCATTCTCCGGTGACTCAAATCCCAAAAAATTGCAGCTCCGATGTTGACTTCAGAGCCTTCATAGGGAAGCTTCTTAAGCCGAAAGAGGAGCAATGTAGACTAATTGAACAAATTAGTGGCTGGAAGTAGTGTAGAGGAGGATAAAAAATAGCTCAAGAAGCACCAAAGATGAGACTACGGGTGAATTAGTGAGATGTGAGAAATTAATCAGCACCTAAAACTGAGATTTGATATTGTCACTAATTAATCTTTTCGCAAAGTCGAGATTTGAGCTTATGAGTTGAAACTCTTTATGGTCTCATCTTCCAAATTCTTAAACCATACCCTGCTGCGGCCGTGAGGGTAGTTCTGAACACTTTACACCAAATGGTCTCGGGTATTGCGAACGAAGCCCTGTTCGTGGTGAACGTGTGTAAGTGATTTTCGGGATCTGCTTCTCTTGCATACTGCCCCAAGTTGGGGGTATCTTTAGCTTGGGGTCTGCCGTGTAGAGCTAGATCATCTTGGTGAACGGCGATCCCCTTCCCCCCTTTTTGGAGGACCTCTCCATACTCTCTGACATCCTTCTCTCGAGTGTGGGTTTTTCACCTGCCCCCTTCACTGGTAGGGACCATACCACCTGTCTCTGGTGAGGACCTGATGTGGCCTTGTGTCTCCACCTTCCTACTTCTTGTTCGATGCAATCCTACTGCCACTGTGGCTGGCTTCCTCCACCCTCTCCCTGTGTTAGGAACTGATCTCACGTTCCTCATGCCCATGGAACAGCTTCATCGGCTTCAGACTGTGCTTGTTTCTTAGGTCATCCCTTCCTCTGGCCTTTTCTCTTTCATCCATCTCCTTAAACTTCCTCACCATCTCCTTTTGCGATGCCACGAGGGTCTACAAGATTTCTGAGTTACCCGCCAACTCGTCCGCGGTTTGAAGCCTATGTCGTTCTCCTGTTGGCGTCAGCGTAACTTCTTCCTCCTGATGTGTAACGTCCTCCAAGGTAACTTGGTTGAGTAGGTGTCCGTCCGGTGGTGTTCCTTCCATGGTGTGTGAGCTGCGTGGATGTTGTATATTGAGTGATCCCCACAAACGGCGCCAATATTGAGTACTCAAAAAACCTGGCTTGACCATAAATGTTCAACATGTGCGTCATTTAAATTTTCAGCAGGTGTGAGCCCAAACTTCCTTCGAGACCTGTAAAATAGCTCAATACTAAGTCAGACAGGTCGGTGGATCCCCGTACCTGCTCCGACGATCTCGTCAGAAATAGCTTTCTAAAGATTTTTTTGTTCGGTGAGTCTCGAGAGAATCAGTGAACCTACCTTCAGAATCGTGCATCATTCCTTGTTATATGGGTTTGGTGGACGTTGTGACAGGTCATGTCCTGTTAGCCTATATCCGTTGGCCACTTGTGGGTTAATATCGGGCCTTCCTGTTTGCACCGGTTTGGGCCTAATGGGGGCTGACATGCTCAAACCTTATTACCATCCCTTAAAAATAACTAAGGAATCATTTCAAAAGAAACAAAATAGATCTATTTAAGAAGACAATCAGATTGAATAATCATTTCAAATCAATATTTTTCGAAGAAAACTCAGATGGTATGCGTCCAAGCTGTCGTTTATCCTTTGCTTTGCACAATAACACGAAATAAATTGTGAATGTGTGTGGTAGGTACAAAAGAAGCAAAACCATCGCATTCGGACCCCCGGCTTGGAATTATTCTGGACTACTTTTTGGTGACGTTATTTGCTAGATATTCTGTTATTATACTTAAACTATACCAACCTTGGAATTGATCACATTATAATTAATTTCATCATTTGCTAACTATTTTAATCACTTAACTCTTATGATTACCCATAGGTCTCCCTTTAAAAGACGCACCTGTTGAAAATTTACCTTAAACTTAATTATTTCACTATTGTTACATCCTTCTTCCACTCTCTTTAAAAAAAATCAACTCTCTAAAAGTTAAAATATCGCCTTAAGTTTTAACTATGAAGTATTATTCAAATTTAAACAATAATATTTTTATTTTTTATAACATATATTTTTAAAAATATTATAACTTACATTACTCATATCACTGAATCTTCATAAAATATATATCAATAACTTTCATAAAAGAATAAAGAAGTTCAATGCAAAGTACATATGATAAAGTGGAATTGATTGTAATTGATTGTATATATTCCAATGAAGTTTATATTAGGTTTATTTTTCATGTATGTTTAGATTAGGATTTAGATAGCATATTTTATATATTCCCTTCGGCACCCTGTTTCTTTCTTACCAAAAAAATATATTTTTTAAAGTCATTAAAATAGTATAAAAATAGTTTGTAAACTAAAAATTATTTCATCTTTTTTTACATCCAAAATTTTGCCAAAAATGGAAGTAAGATAATAATATAGGGACATCAAATAAGGTAGGTCAAACACAAATATGGGGACGGAGGGAGTAAGAGTTTGTCTCCTGCGAGACCGTCTCATGGTGAGACCAGGGGATAATTAGATACTGTAGGATTATATAATAAAAGCTGATTAAATATGGGGGTTAAATTATAATAATATTATTTTGGGGTCAATATTTAAAGAACCACGGAAATCTAGGGGCCAAAATGCAATTATATAGGAAAAACATGGGTCATCGGACGGAAAGAAAAACTGAATCGCCATCGCCGTTGTTGATCGGAATCTCAGAGCTCTGAGTAGCGACGATTTCAAAGGTCTCGTTGTTTCCGATGCTAGCTTTGCGACGATTTTGTTGGCTTCTACATCCTCATCGGATTTTGAGGTTTCGCCATCATCGGGTTTTGATGCTTTCGTCCTCATCATATTTCACAGTGACATGGATATCCTCGTCGTCTTCCCTCCTTTAATTCTCCCCGGATTTTGAATAATTTCAATGGTAAAATCGATACCTGATTTCATCTGTACATGGCATAAACTTCGCCGGAATATTCAGAGGTCATGGTGGTTGAATTGTCGGGACTCAGGAGAATGATGATATGGCTTGGGCCTTGGCTTCGGGCTTCATCCGGCCCAATCCATCATTTGACCCATATTAAATTAAATTAACTAATAATAAATCAAATTAAAATATTAAAACATCAAACTAAATAATTAATACTAAATGCAAATGCAAATTAAATTAAACTAAAATATTTAAGCATCAAATAGAAAAAGAATTAAAATTAAAAACATCTAATAAAATACTATACATATAAAATAATTAAACATAAATTCAAAACATAAATATGAACATCAAATTATAATGTTAAAATATCAAATAAAAATGCTAAATATAAAAATCAAACTAGAATGTTTAAACATCAACTGAAAATAGTAAAAATACACATCAAAAGTTAAAAAGTTAAACATCAAATAAAACACTATACATATAAAATAAAATAGTTAAACATCAAATTATAATGTTTAAAATCAAATAAAAGTACTAAAAATACACATAAAATTTTTAGAAGTCAAACATCAAATAAGACACTAAAAGATACACATCGAACTAAATAATGAATCATAAAATTAAAATATAAAAATACACATCAAATTAAACTAGTTAAACATGAAATAAAATCCTAGAATAGTTGAACATCTAATTAAAAAATAAAAATAAAAAATTAATATTACTAGTTGTTGCTTTTTGTGGGTGTTGATCGAGACGTGCATAGTTGTGGATTTGTAGTGAATGTGTCGAGATTACATATTGGATGGAGTTCGAGAACATGGAGGAAATAACATTCATTGATGAGTAGGCATTGTTACCACCGGGAAGGACCTTCAAGATCCTAGTTGTTAGTATTTTTCCTTTCTCCCTTATTTCTTTATATTGTTCTTTTGTTCACATTGAGGACAATGTGTTACAAGTGTTTGGAAAAAAAATCCCGCTAAGTTGAAAATTCAATAGGGCAACTTAGGCAAAATTAGGAGGTCCGGATAGGTTAAACCCGAAAGGGCAACCTATGCAAAAATGAGAGGCCAAATGGTGTGGAAAAAGGTGAGGGTGAGCATTGAAAAAAA
>JAULKM010021467.1:0-14182 GCA_032355605.1 Rubia tinctorum
GCGGGCTAATCAATCTGCTTGGCATACATTTTGGATGTGATTTTTGGATTAATGTACAAATATGAGATTATCTTCTTAAGCAATTTGTTTAGGTTGATAATCTTACTCTGGATCACCATGTATAGGTTATTTTTTATTTTTACATACAGTCCCTTACCCGGTCCGGCCTACCTTATACTAACACGGGGTGTGGAGGTATTCGAGTAGGACCACCTGATGAGTAGCTAACTACATCTTGTATCTCAAAAAAACTGTGAGATTCAAAATTAATGTTTTACAGGGATCATACCACCAGTAATTTTGGAGGACCTTCTTGAAGTTGGATATTCATAGTGGATGGAGAAAAATGGCAGCATCGGAGAAAGATGTCGAGCCCGATAAGCTTGTAGCAAAGTTTAGGTAGATTTAGTGGAACCCGATAAGCTTGAAGCCAATATTATGTATTTAGAACATAATGTTTTGTTAATTAATATAATTTGAACTATTTTTCCATTATTTTTATAATTGTTAAATTAAAGTTATACTATTTTATTATTTTTGTGTCTTTTTCCCTATCTCTGGCACAACCGCGTACAAAGGAAGGGCATTTTTTTACCCTATGAAATAATTTGGCACCGGTTTTTGAGAACCGATGCTAAATTAACACCGGTTTTTGAGACACGCACCCTTATGTGACGGTTTCTCTTGGATTATATTTGGCGGTTTCTTTGGAAACATCTATTGGATTGTCTATGGCAGCTTCTTCGGCGGAGTTAGCTGATTTGAAACTTGTCATTGTACTTTGCCTTTTTCTTGCATTGATTTTGGTTGGATAGGTTACGTTAGCATCTTCGGGGAGAGTGAGAGTTGGGAGATTCTTACATCTTTGGGGGAACTAGGGTAGCTTGGGAATAAGGTTGAATGTATTGGTTAACTTATCTATGTATGCTAGTTTCCTCTTGGATCTTTGCTCGATTTTTGTTTATTCGAGGACGAATAAAGGTTTAAGTGTGGGGGGATTGATCTGCACCTTTATGCATACGTTAACCAATGCCTTTGGAACATTTTGTTCTTATGTTTTATTTAGTTTATTGCTAGTTTGAGTTAGATGACAAGGGGTTTAGATGACCATTATTGGTTTTCCCATCTAAATCTCGAGTTTTGTAGACTTAATTGAATCTAATGGATACTTTGTATTCATGAGCACCTAGTTTTTGTTTTTTGAGCTTACTAGTAGGTTGCTCATGAGTATTTTGTCATCATTTTGTAGAAAGTCATTTCCAAGGATGGTAGTAGATATTAGAAGGTCATTTGCAAGGATAGTAGTAGACAAAAGACCATGAACAAAAAACGTGGTAGTAGATAGAATTGTGCCGGAAAAAGGTAGAGTCGAAGTTCAACATTCTCAATATGGCACACCAACACCAGTCAGCCAGCACCAGCCGACACGACTATTCCAGGCCGCACGTCCGTGCCAGAGGCCTCTTGAATAGGCCGTGCCAGTCAGCACGGTTGTACCACAACCCCTTGACATGAGCCGTTTGGTGCAACATGGCATGTGTCACCTCAAGCTTTCGTACGGCTAAGTATGGACACAAACTGTTCCATTTATAATGACCCATGTCATTCCAACTAAATATTCGAAGGCTAGCCGATGAGGGGTTATGATCGACATAGCCGCAGCATCATTTTGCTCAGAAAATGACTCCCAGCCAACGGCCCGCGAGAATCCACACAGCCCTTACCGTTCAACTCAAAAAGTGCTTCCAGCTGACGGCCCAATAAAAACAATGCGGGTGCAAGCTTCAAAGGTAAAAAACGAAGGTCTAGCTGACAGTCTGCACTTGCCGGCATGGCCCATGCCAGACACAGTCGTGCCAAGCATCACAACCCATGTCAGCCTTGGCTAGCACAACCGTGTCAGGGGCCCCCAGCCCTAGGCGTTCCATTCAGTACTGTTCATGTCAGCCCTAGGCGACACGACCTTGCCCGGCTGCACAACCCGCCCCAATTGCGGCTCCTGGGGTTTTAGACCTATTTTGGGCCTTTTTCAAGGCCCAATTCACTGCTACTATATATAGCAACCTATGTCTACTAGGGTTGAAGTTTTATGCTCATTTTTATTTCCTAAGAGTAGAGTAGAGAGAGAAAGTTCCATACTTCTCTCTAATTTCTTTTCTTCTCTTATTTTTCCCAAGGGCATTGAATCCAATGAAATATTTTGGTCTAATGCTTAAGGAGTAGTTAATTAACTTGGAGTTTGTATTTGTATTCATGATTTGGTGTTTTTAGGAGATTTTATAGATCTACCTTTCCTATTTTGCTTATGAATATTATGTTGGCTTGTTCTTCGTATTCTTATCAATTGCATGATTGTCACACTAAGATTGGCACAAACCGTAGTCTACTTTCATGTTGGCACAACTATTAATATCCTCCAGGGAGGGAAACCTAGATGTATGCGGGTAATGATAGTTCAGCACCGTATGAGTGTATGCATGTGGGTCACTGAGTCAATGTTGCGATCGACCATACACTAGTCTTAGTCGGTGACTTAGCCCGAAGGGTTGCAGATAGAGATAGTGATAGTAGCAAACTAGGGTTAGTGCGTCGCGACCTTAGATCCATCGATAACATGCCTCTCTCTTTTACTCTGTAGGCATAGGGAGAAGCATTCATAGTGTAGTGTCTGGGACGTAAGAGCACGGGGGAGAATCAGACCCGCACAATGTGACACGTTGTTGTTACACTTCCCTAATTACAAAGGCGAGACTGATGGAAGAATTATACACGCACCCTTATGTGACAGATAACGGGAAGTTTTGACAATCTTCTGCACTACGTGTCATAAGCAATAGGATAGGTTCATATATCTTAAATGTGATTGAATCGAGGATCAAAATATTTCCCCAAGTGCTAGAGTTATATAGTTTTACTCTCTTGTTTTCTTGCATGCTTGTAGTTGTTAGATAAAAACCCCACAAAAATTTGTTTTGCAACATTAGCTATTCCTAACACATGATCTGATTAACGACTCAGTTATGGCTTTATGTAGTTAACTTTTAGATTCCTAGCATCTCTGTGGACGACCTTGGTTTTGCCACTATCTACCCCATAGGTAGTGTAGTGGTAGGAACGAGAGGAATAATATAAATTCTTATCTTTGATCTAATGCCACTCCTCGGGTTAGTAGATCTCCTATAAAAAGGTTGTTTATTAGAAACCCTGATGGGAGGCTGGTCAAGATACATAATGGATAAGCTAGCGAGAACGTCGATGATTGCCCCACTACATCCGAAGACATGTTCATCTGGTTGTACAACAGTGCTACGATGTGCAATTTATGGTATTGCCACAACCCGAGCGCACAATAATAAACCAAAACATTGTATTGGGGGATTTTTTTATAGCCCCCAATCCGAGAATTGAGAAGGTATTCTACAACATCTTCTCAGATCTGGATATGGAGTTAGAGAAGGATGGTGAGATTCCACTTAGAGCACATGTTGTCAACCCAATTAGTGCAAGAAATTGGTCAAGCGTTAGGAGGAATGAGCATGCAAATGGAAGAATTTGGGAGTAGGATGGATGCTATGGATGACACCGTGAGATCTTGGGGGGTAGATTAGAGTCTATTAAGCAGAAGATGGATGAAGAGTTTGTCATCATGGATGAGAGAGCCGATGTTCAATAGGGGGCCATGGAACAATTGATGGAGAGGATGCATGCTTCAAATCTTGAAGGTTTTTGTGATGTCATGAGAGGCAAGAATTGAGGCACGAGGAGAGGAGGAGGAGACGCGAGGCGAGACACTTGAGAGAGGGCCCTTTGGGGTCTCAAGTGTAAGTGCCACTACTTTTCCATTTCTCACTTATGATCTTTACAATTTCATTGCATTTGGGACAATGCATGGTTCAAGTGTGGGGGGGGGGGGTAGTATGGCACTTAGGAGTTTTTCATCTCTAGATTCCTTTGTGTTTTTTATGTCATTTTGTTTAGGGAATGTTTTGGATGCACTTTGGTGGTTTGCTTTTGTCTTTAGGGTATTATCTTTTTGTTTTGGGGATGTTTTGGGAGAATTTGGTGGTGTAATTTTTTTTCTTATCTTCATGTAGTATGAAGCCCGTCTTTGGGGCATTTCATGTTTCACAAAAATTTTGAAAATTTGAATAATGAATATATATACACGGCTAAGTTAAAAATCCAAAAGGGCAACCTAGGAAAAAATAGGAAAAAACCCAGTTAGGTTGAAAAACCTAGCAAAAATGAGAGCCCACAGTGTGGAAAAGCTGAGAAGTGAGCTCAACATGTGTGAATGCTAGCTCCTAGGCAAAATGAGAGAAATTGAGAGAAAACGAAAACTTCAAATTGAAAATCTCTTGGATTGTCAATGGCGGCTTCTTTGGCAGATTAAATTAGCTTTTACACTTACCATATACGTCTTACCTTTTATTGGATCAATTTTAGTGGATAGGTTACTTTAACTTGTTCATGGAGAGTTGGAGTTGTGAGATTCTTACATCTTTGGGGTAACTAGGGTAGCTTGGGAATAAGGTTGAACGTATTGGTTAACTTATCTTTGCATGCTACTTTTCTCTTAGATCTTTGCTCATTTTTGTTTACTCGAGGACGAGTAAAGGTTTAAGAGTGAGGGAATTAATCTGCACTTTTATGCATGCGTTAACCAATGCATTTGACATATTTGTTATTATGTTTTGTTTGGTTAATTGTTAGTTTTATTTATGTTTACATTACAAATGGTTTAGATGACCTTTGTTGGTTTTCTTATCTTAATCTCGAGTTTTGTCGACTTAATTTAATCTAAATGACACTTTGTCATCACGAACACCTATATCTTCTTTTGTGAGATTACTAGTAGGTTGCTCATAAGCACTTCGGCATAAACTTATAGAAGACCATTCGCAAGGATGGTAGTAGATAGAAGGTTCAAGTCAAAACATGGCAGTAGATGGAATTGAGCCTGTAAAAGAAGGGACTCAAAGCTCAACATTCTCAAGATTCGACATGACAGAACCAATCGGCACGGCGGAACCAACTGACACGGCGGTACCAGCCGGCACTCACCAGCCGACACGACTGTGCAAGAGGCCTCCAGCATGGGACGTGCCAACCAGCACAGTCATTTCATAGCCCATTGGCACAAGCCGTTTGGTTTAAAACTACCCATGTCACCCCAAACCTTTGCGAGGCTAAGCATGGACACAGACCGTGCCCTTTTACAAGGCCCATGACATTTCATTTCTAATATTTGAAGACCAGCCCACGGGGTGCGAAGAACAACACGGGAACACCAATTTTTTTTGCTCAGAAAATTATTACCAGTCGTCGGCCCGCACCTTTGAACTGATCAAGAAGTGCTTCTAGCTGACGACCCGAGCAAACAACGCAAGCGCAAGCTTCAGATGTCAAAAACAGAGTCTCAGCCGATAGTCCGCACCAGGCAGCACGATCCGTGCCAGGCACAACTAGCATAGTCGTGCCAGGAAACACGACCCGTGTCATCCCCAGCCAGCACGACCGTGCCAGATAACACAGGGCATGCTAGCACGACCGCGCCCAACTACACAGCCCGTGCCGTTTTTTACTGCTAGGCTATCTTGCCATATTTTGGGCTTTTTTCAAGGCATAATTACCTATTACTATATATAGGAGCGTATTTCTACTGGGGTATAAGTTTATTCTCATTTTTGTTTCCTAAGAGTATTTAGAGAGAAAAGGGGTTCCATCATTCTCTCTAATTATTTTCTTCTTGTTTTTGCCTAAGGGCATTGAATCCAGTGAAATATTTGGGTTCAATGCTTAGGAAGTTGGTAATTAAATTGGGGTTTGTATTTGTATTCATTACTTGGTGTTTGTTTTCAGAGATTTTATAGATCTACCTATCTTTATGTGCTTATGAATATTATATTGGCTTGGTCTTCATATTCTTGTCAATTGTACGATTGTCACACTAAGATTGGTACACACTATAGTATACTTTCATGTTGGCGCATCTATTTTTATCCCCGAGGGAAGAGAAACCTAGTTGTGATAAGAGGTAGCGGGGTCTAGGACTGTATGGATGTGTGCATGTGGGTCACCAAGTTACCGTACGATTACCGTACACTAGTCTTAGCTGGCGAGTTGGCCCAAAGGTACGGATAGAGATAACGTTAGTAGAAAACTAGGGTTAGCATTATTTGCAACCTTAGAGCCATCTATAAGGTACCTATCCCTTTTCCTATGTAGGCATAGGGTTACGCATTCGTAGTGTAGTACCCGAGACGTAATAGCACGGGGGAGAATCAGACCTGCACAATGTGCCACGTTATTGTTGCACTCACCTAATTACGAAGGCGAGGCCGATGGAAGAGTTACATGCGCACCCTACGTGACAGGTATGGGGAAGTATTGACCATCAACCACACTACGTGTCATAAGCATTATGATAGGTTCATATGTCTTGAATGTGATTGAATCGAGGATCAAAACATTTCACTGGTCATGTCACACAAATATTCCCCAAGTGCTAGCAATTAATAGGTCTACTCTTTTGTGATTTGTCATACTTCTAGTTGTTAGATTAAACCCCCCACCCACCCACCCACCCAAAATACCTATTTTGCATCATTAGTTGTTCCTGACACATGATCGGATTGATGACCCGATTGCGGCTATGTGTAGTTAACTTTGAGATTCCCAGCATCTCTGTGGACAACCCCGATCTTGCCACTATATACCTCATAGGTAGTATAGTAGTAAGAATGGAAGCAACAATATAAATTTCTATCTTTGATCCTTAATAGCCCTCTCCTTGTGATTTAACGACCGAGAGGGGAGGCGGGTCATGCTGCCATTCATACTACTATGCTACCGAGAGGGTATATAGTGGGAAGACTGGGATTGTTGACGGAGATGTTAGGAATCTAAAAGTTAACTACATACAGCACCGATCGGGTCATCAATCTGATCATGTGTCAGGAATAGCTGGTATTGTAAAACAGGTTTTTGGGGGGATTTTATCTAACAATTATGAGCGCAAGATCAAAACAGAATGAAACTATATATTTCTAGCACTTGGGGAATATTTGTGTAACATAACTGGTAATATGTTTTGATTCTCGATTCAATCACATTAGAGATATACAAACATATCCTAATGCTTATGCCACGTAGTGTGGTTGATGGTCAACACTTCCCCATACCTGTCACGTAGGGTGCACATATAATCTTCCATCGGTACCGCCTCCGTAATTGGGGGATTTCAACAACGGCCTTGCCGTTGCGTAGGTTTGATTCTTCCCCGAGCTATTACATCTCGGGCACTCCACTACGAATGTTTCTCCAAAGGCCTACGGAGGTAGAGAGATAAAGACCTTATTGATGACTCTAAGGTTGTGAATTACGCTAACCCTAGTTTCCTACTAACGCTATCTCTATCTGCAACCCTTCGGGCCAACTTGCCAGCTAAACTAGTGTACGATCATCGTAAAGGTAACTTGGCGCCCCACATGCATACACCCATACAGTCTCGGGCCCCTCTACCCTTATTACATCTAGGTTTCCCTCCCCGATAGATATAAATAAAAGTGTCAACATGAAAGTAGAATAAGGTGTATGCCAATATAGTGTAACAATTATGCAATTAACAAGAATTATAAGCGCAAGTCAACATAATAATCATAAGCACATAAAGATAGGTAGATCTATAGAATCTCCCAAAAAAACCAAGTTATGAATACAAATATAAATCCCAAGCTAAATTACTACTCCCTAAGTATTGAACCCAAATATTTCATTGGATTAAATGCCCTTCGACAAAAACAAGGAGACAAGAAATTAGAGAGAAGGGTTAATCCCTTTCTCTCTCAACCTACTCTTAGGATAATGAAGAAATAATTATCCAAACTTAAACCCTAGTAGACATAAACACCTATATATAGTAGTAGGGAATTGGGCCTTGAAAAACGCCCAAAATGAGGCAAAAAACCCAAGCAGCCAAAAATGGAACGGACAGTGGTGTCTGTCTCGTCCATGCCGGCTGCTCTGGCAAAGCCCGTGTTGCCTGACACGGCCGTTCTGGCAAAGCCCGTGTTGCAGGGGACCTTGTCCTCGGACTTCTGAGCGTGCGACCACGTTGTTCAGTACAACCCATCGACTGGGAGTATTTTCTCGACCAGTTGAATGGTGTGGGCCATTTGAGTCTTCGCGGACCATCGGCTGGGTGCTTGATTTTCACTTCTGAAGGTCCTTGTAAATCCTTGCGGACCATCGGATGGGAGTCGATTCTGAGCAAAACAATGGCGCAACCCAGTAGAACGTCACACCCCTGGGCTGGTATTCAAATGTTGGAGTTAAAATGACACATGTAGTGTTTAAAGGCGCGGTCTGTGTCCATACTTAGTCGAATAAAGGTTGAGCTAGCACGGGGTATGTTGGAGCAGACGACTCGTGATGAGGGCTCGTGGCACGACTGTGTTGTCTGGCACGGGCCGTGCTTGGGGTCCCTGGCACGCCCGTGTTGGCTAGCACGGCCGTGCCAAGTCTTGAAGCGTTGAATTTTGACTTCCTTCTTTTTCCTGCTTGATCCATCTACTACCATGTTTTTTACTCATGGCATTCTGTCTACTACCATCCTTGTGAATAGCCTTCTAATATCTACTACCACTCTTGTGGATGTCTTTCTATAAGATTATGCTGAAGTGCTCACAAGCAACCTACTAGTAAGCTCACAAAATAATATCTAGGTGCTCGTGAGGACAAAGTGTCCGTTAGATCCAATTAAGTCTACAAAACCGGGATTTAGATAAGAAAACCAACAACGGTCATCTAAACCCTTTGTAATGTAAACCTAACTAAAACTAGGAATCAACCAAACAAAACATAATAACAAGTATGTCGAATGCATTGGTTAACGCATGCTTAAAGGTGCAGATCAACGAGTAAAGGTTTAAGTGTGGGGGAATTGATCTGCACCTAAAATCAGGCGTTAACTGATGCATTTGACACATTTTTTATTATGTTTTGGTTGGTTGATTGCTAGTTTTAGTTACGTTTACATTATAAAGGGTTTAGATGCCCGTTGTTGGTTTTCTCATCTAAATCCCTAGTTTTGTAAACTTAATTGGATCTAATGGACACTGTGTCGTAGTGTGTTATTGTTGTTATGCATTTTCCCAATATCTATGAATGATTATTTTCAAAAAAAAAGAACTGCATCCCACAATATATCACATGATGATAATGGTGCATATACACTAATTGAAATTTATGGTCAAGTGTATTTTTAGAAAGTTGGTAAAAAATTTTGTAAATTTGATTGTGGCAGAAGGAGTAGTAGTTTTAGTACTACCCGTCTTTAAAATTTCATATCTCTACATATACGATGCGTAAAATAATTACTCACTTATTAAAATAAGAACATAACATGAAGTATAAAGTTTAAAATTTAGTCTTCTTCATATCTTTTAGTGATAAATACATTTACAACCCTAATTTTATCTTGAAAGTGTCAATATAACTCTGCAATATTAGAAAGTGTCAATTTAACCCTAACTAATTATTATATGTGGCAATCTAACCTTACCTTTCGAAAATTTTGTTCTGATATAGCTAAACTCCCTAATTCCAGCATTGACCAAATGAATTCAAACAAGACTAGTAAATGAAATGACAAGAATACCCTTATCACAAATCAATCCCTCTTCTTCAAAACCTATCTATCTTCTTCAAAATTTTGACGCCTCCACAACCGTGAGACGTTGCCACCTGCCAGTACTCCATTCTTCTTCCCCAGCCCCCACCAGCGTTGCTCCCTCTTCCTTCCCCTACCTCCGCCACCGCTCCCGCTGGAAACCCTTCTTCTTCCCCAGCCCACCACCGCTGCTCCCTCCTCTTTCCCCGACCTCCACAACCCCACCACCGTTGCTCCCTCCTCCTTCCCCAACCTCCTCCACCACACCGCCAAAAACCCTTAGGGTTTCCTCCCTATCCCCCGCCATTACACCGCTGAAAACCCTTAGGGTTTCCTCCCTAGCCCCACCACCGCTGCTCCCTCTTTCTTCCCCGACCTCCGCCACCGTTGCATCTCCTCAAAACCCTCGAAAATAAGAACTCACCACCTTCATTGTCGTCGTTGCATCTATTCAAAACCCTTGAAACCCAGAAGAACCATTTTTGATGTTTTCAAGATTTTGATGATTTCTGATGATTTCGAAACCCATAGGAACTGCGCCTCGGAGAGGCGATTAGAGAGAGACGGAGTAGTTGACTGTGATTGGGGACAAAGATGTGGGCTGGAGAAAAAAAGTTAGAGAAAAAGCTTAGTGATTCATCAGTTCAAGAAATTAAGGCCAGTGAGGAATTAATGCAGACTCAATTTCGTTCGGGAAAAACTATTAATGTTGATGAAAAAAGCACAAAGGAAAGGAATGATCAAATGATTGAGAGATGGCTACGGGAGGCGATTAGACAGGTTCGGCGGAGGAAGGGTACGACTACGGGAGACGATTAGAGAGAAACAACCGAGGAAGGGTTTTCTTTTTTATTTTTTAGAGCAGGGGTAAAATCGTCTTTTTACCAAAATATGGAAAAAATGAACGTTGACTAAAAAAAGTCAGCTGAGTCAAAGGTTATTTTGACAATTTCTGAGATTGCAGGGTTATATTTTCACTTCCAGCCTAAAGTCAGGGTCATTTTAGCACTTAACTCTATCTTTTAAGTATAGTTGTATATACTTTTATGACAAGGTCTTCTATAAGACCGTCTCATAGTGAGACCGGAAGTTAAATTGCAAAGAAATTAGCATGGGGTTTCAAATTAAAGTTTTAAAATTTCAGGAGCTGGATGTCAAATTTTGTTAATTTACATTTAAGTCTAGGTATAAATATCAATTTTTCATCTTCTTCTCCCACATCTTTCTGACGTCTTCTCTCTCCTCTCTCTATCTCTCTCTTCTTCTGCAACCTCTCTGCTTCTCTTTCCTCTCCATTTTTCTTTGACCTCCATTTCAACCTCACACAACCTCTCATTTTCTTCCAATTAACCATACATTCTCTTCATTTTTCTTCCTCCTTTCTTGCAGGCAATGGTTCCTTGAGAACTTTGGAATTTTTCGGCAAATTTTCAGGTTTTAGGGTTAGTTTGCAACGGTCGAACACAATATGACCTTCATTTCATGTTTATCTTCGAAGGTAATGTCTTCACTATGATTTTCTATGCATATTTTTTTTGTTTTTTTAATTTTTGTTTACTTTTTTGGTTCATGCAATTATCTATGGTTTGTGTAGGTTATACCGAGTAATGTTTGGGATTTCTCTATTTTTTTATGTTTGGTGAATTGTTCTTACGAATTTGTGCTAATTTTTGTGTTGCTACTACTGTTTCTTAGATGTCTAAGAAGTATTGCCTCACTGCTGCTGCTGCAATCGAGAAGGAATGATGATCTGTAAGTTTTCTTATTTTCCAGTAGGGATGTTTTAGCTACTGTTGTTGATGTTTCTCGTTTTCTATTTTCTGTTTGATGTTTTAGGTTTTAAGTATTGGTGTGATGTTTTAATTTCAGCGTTTGATACTTGTGGTGTTTTCATGCTTAAGTGTGCAATTGATGTTCAGTTTTTATGTTGTGTGATATCTTAGGGCTTTGTTACGATTTGTGCTAATTTTTGTGTTGTTATTGCTGTTTCTTAGATGTCTAAGAACGCTTGTCCACTGTTACTGCAATCAAGAAGGAATGAGGATCTGTAAATTTTATTATTTTTCAGATGTGATGTTTAAAATACTCTTGTTGATGTTTCTAGTTCTATGTTTGATGTTTCATTTTTAAGTTTTAAGTACTGTTATCTGTGTTGGTGTGATGTTTTAATTTCAGTATTTGATGCTTGTAGTGTTTTAAGTGTGCAATTGATGTTTAATTTTGTTGTTTTAATTGTGTGTGATATCTTAGGATTTTGTTACGATTTGTTCTAATTTTTGTGATGTTGTTACTGTTTCTTAGATGTCTAAGAAAAATTGTCCACTTATTCTGCAATCAGGAAGGAAGAAGAATCTGTAAGTTTTTTCTTTTTCAGCTGTGATGTTTTAGATATTATTGTTGATGTTTTAAATATTGTATTTGATGTTTCACGATGTAGGTTTTAGTCATGTTATGTGTGCTATTGTGATGTTTTAATTTCAAATATTGATGTTTTTATTGTTGTATGTGATGTTTTTATTTTTATTTTCACATGAACACTTTCCAAGACAGAGGTCTACGATGCCATTGATGAGATAGTAAAAAATGTTATGAGAAATCATGCTCCTGAAGATGTTTCCTTGAACAGAGGACCGAAGTTGACCTTTGTTCTTGGCGTTGGTGGAGTAGAACATCCATCCTCTTCAAAACTAGCAGGAGAGAAAGCAAGTCTGTGAAAGCGAGCAACGAAGGAAAATAAGTTGGGGGAAAATATAATTTGATTGCTTGAGATGTATTGTTTGAGAATGATGTTTTAAAAATATTGGTTTATTTGTTAGAGCTGAGGCTCTAAATTGTTGTTGATATTTTAGGTTTATTTGATTTTTTCCCCAGTTTTTATGTAAGCGGTCTCTTAGGACATTTGAACCCTTTTGTAATGAATGATGTTTAACAATATATTTCAATGCAACAACAGTGGAATGTATAAGTGCAGTGGAGTATATGAATATCTTGTTTAAATCAACATCTTCGTCAGTACTTTTGTAAAACATCAAACAAAAAAATTAAACCATCACAACATAATTGTGTAACATTTCAGTATGACGGTAAATAATAATCAATTCTTAACAAGTTGATTTTAGATGAATTGAGCATTATGTGTATTTTAATTTGTATTGGACATTAATTTATTTTTATTTTTTGGGGGTTTAACTATTTTTATGATGTTTAACTATTTTTGTTTGATGTGCATTAATTATTTTTATGTTCTGTTTATCCATTTAATTTATTTTACTTTGGAATTAATTTTTCACCTTGATGTTTAAATAATTTAATAGGATGAATTATTATCTGAACGTGAAGTTTTAGGAATTAGCCACAACACACGAAAAACTTAAAATAATCAGGCCCAAAATAATTCAGTTTGATCCACCCTTCAAATCGGGTTAACCCAAAATCAAAACATCGTCACCGGAAAATGGGCTAAACCCGGTGAAAATACATTTTTTGGCGCTACAAAATCGAGGGTTCCGTCACCAGTGCCGTGAGCTGCAAATTCGAGCGAAAATCTTTCTTATTCGGCGCCGTCAAGAGCTATGAGGTCGTGGCGAATGGTCATTTTTCGCTGGTGCATTCTAGGATTTTGAAGTCAAGTGAAATCACCATCCTTCTCCGGCGTCGTCGAGGCTTCGAATTCGACGGCTACGTAATGAATTCGTCTCCGGCGAGACAAATCGATGGCCGTCATTGTGAGGGTTAAACTCGGTGAAACAAATTTCAGGCCTAGGAGACGGATTCATCTCCTCGTCGTCGGAGATTCATAGGGAAGACGACGACGGAGGTTCAAGGGAAGATAGAGGTTCATACAAAAGACGGAGATTCACAATGACGACGGCGCACAGGGATGGCGACGAAGGTCCCCAGAGAGGCACATGAACGACGGCAATGGCGCGGGAGACGGTGGAAGATGGAAACGATACCGGAGACAGTTGAAGAAGACCAGAGTTTTATGTTTTCTTGGTTATTTGCAATTTAGCCCCTAAACTTCTATTAGGTTTTGAAAAAATATCCCAAAATCAAAGTATTAGCCATTTTTTCCCGAATTAAAAATCTTTCTATTATTTTTTTTCCTTAGGTCTCTAGTCTCACCATGAGACGGTTTCACAGGAAATGAACTCTACTTTTATTTGACAAGAAAATTTCTATATTATATTTTTGTTATCCGACTGAGAAGTGTATTAAATATATATATATATATATAATAGGATAAAATTAAGTTAGATTTCATTAATTGAGCTGAAATACTTGGCTTAATTATAGCACCTTTACATATTGTTCTTTTGGAATTATTTTTATTTACCTTAACTGAATTAAGCCGAATTGAATAAAAAAAATGTATCAAAAATAATAGTGTAACTAAATTATATTAAATTTAGCAAATTAAATTTTCATCAAATCGAATAGGGGTGGCAAATGAGCGGACGGGTCAAATACGGGTTGGGTAAAATGGGTAATTAAAAAATATGGGTATGA